>BGPR01002681.1:142738-165978 GCA_013235015.1 Araneus ventricosus
GTGTACCAATTTTCAAAACTATATGATTTAATGTTTTTTTCAAACCCTTCGTTGACTGGACTAATAACCAAAATTTCAGTGCTTCTGAAATTTAAATGTAAACACCTCGCCCCCTGGCAAGTGCACAGAAACGCGAATGGCATCAGTTTTTGACCTTCAGTAAATGACTGATTTTCATTGGTTGCCAAAGATGTTTCATTCTATTTATAAAAAAAAAGATCAGTGAACTGTCGCATCCAATTAGAATTACCTAAAAAAATTTCCAGTTTTAGAATAAATTTCCCTGACTTTTTCCTGGTCTCCCGAAATTCCCTGACCATTTCCGGTTTTCCATGTTTCCCGGTCGGCTGGCCACTCTGATTTAGCCACTTCTTAACAGCTGTCTTGACTTTTTCGTCAGAAGAGAATTATGTTCCTAAAAAGTACTCCCTCATTTGTGAGAAAAGTGATCACTAGGAGACAAATCAGAACTATATGGGGTCATCACTTGAACCCACCTACCATTTGGAAGTTTTACTTCAAATCTTAAGTTTGTAACTAGCCTGTCTGTCAGATTCAAAACAGTGTCATCATTTTGCATGTTCACCATAAACTCCAATGATCTAACAGTGAATTTTGCTCCAAAAACATTCTTAGCCCATAAGAAACACAATATGTTTTGCACTTCAACAAGAGACTAATTTTCAACACTTCTAAAAATTCCAACTGTTATGACTTGCCTGAAGTTGAATGAGATTTGTCCACAATTACACTGGAACAAATAGTGTCATATGTTACCTCTCCGAGGGAAAATAAAATTTTGAGCCAGAATAATTTGTTTTCGTATGCAATCCTTTTAGTAACATTTTTAATATGAAACCATTTCATGTCCCCGATCTAGAACCATTATGATTATTTATAATTAGTTTAGGTGGACATGAAGTGGAAGCAGTTTGCACCCGGCACAGGATGAAAAGAAAAAAAAAAAAAAAGCACAGGTTGAAAAGACAAAAAAAACACCCTTAACCTAATAAACCTAAATAAGGAAAAAAGTTTAAATGAATTAATGATTAATTAATTAAATGACAAGGAAATTTAACTATCAACATTTTTATGGATCGACTTTCACATTTTTCAAAACTTGAAATTAAAAATTATTTTCTTTGCAGAATAATTTTGCAACAATTGACTTTTTGTCTTTTCCTATATCATTGTTAAATTAATTTAACTGTATCATTGTGGTCTCTACCAGAATATAAAGCAGGTACAATCAATAAAAAACATATTTTGAACATTTCAGACACTGGTAAAGAACTTATTACAATTTGTATTTAAATGGTAAGACTTAAGTTTGATGTGCGGTTTCCCGCCAAGTTGCAATGCAATTATGCATCCATAAAAACAAATATAGTACTGAATATGAAAACAGATTTTATTTACAATGATATATATAAACAAATATACATAATCTAGGTTAACTCGCCAGTGATTATGAAACCTGTGCTCATTATAATATATATTATCATTTTTCTAATAATCAAATAAAAGAATTAAAAAGGAAAGATTTGTCTTTCCTTCACAGTTATCCACACCCAAAACACAGAGGAAGCAATATTACTGAGCTGCAATAATTCCCTATTTTATACAATATACCAAATAATAACTAGAAATATGGAATATATTATTAAGTTGATAATATTTTTTTCACTCAGTAAATGAACATTTAGTTGTTGAAAGTAGGTAAAGGCGGAAAAAATTCTTAATATTCAAATATATTTTACTGCCAAAAAATCTTACTAAAAGATATATTTTTCAATGCAAGAGAACATAGCTACAACCCATGAATATTTTTCAGAGGAATCGATTCTCAAACAAGTTTTAATTTTTAAATATTTTTTCATAGAATTTTTCATTTTTGTTTTAATAGATACACTTTTTATTCAGAATTAATCAAAACTTTGTTTGATGACACACTATACATAAGTGAAAATATTCTTATCACACATGTTGTAGTTCCAAGAAATTAATCAACAATGTTAAAAAAATCACTTATTTAGCAAATAAAGAATAGTTTCAAGACCTTTTATTTTATTTAAATATATGATACTTTTTATTCGAAAATTCCGAGGGTAAACCACACAATTTATTCTCTATGTGAGAAAAACTAATATTACAAAAAAGCTTTATAGAGAATTTATTCAAGAACAGTGAATTTCTTCGTTTTAAAAAACACCTGAAATATTACTTATCCGTTTCTTAAAAGCAATATTCGTTCTTTAAAATTAAAAAATTCTTCAATACCTACTACCTACGATTGTCCTCTTGTGAAGAAGCAACCGAGGCTAAATAACATATTTAGAAAAAAAGAACTTATTTTTCAGCCTCAACCTTCGATTTAAACAAACATTAAATGTGTAATTTTAATCCACATAGACACAGAGTTTCAAATATAATCAGAGTTTTTTTTCTTACAGGTTTTTCCTTGCGCTTTGATGAAGATGTCAATAAAAAAATCAGTTGATCATCAACATGGCCGGATGGTTATCTTCTAAATTTTCATTTCGCAGGTATCATAAAAGGATAAAAAGTGCTGAATTAATTTAATAAATGCATACTTAGCTTCTAAAAACTGGATATAAATTCGAGTTTTGGCTTCTCATTAAAAAAATCTAAAATACAAAGTTAAGTACAAAAATGACCAGACAAAAAAGACAGAGGAGATTCAACCGGAGAGAGGGAGGGGGGTAGAGGTAACCGGTTATTTTTTGAAGTACCTGTTTTGAAGTGTTAGCTCCAGCAGGCAAACCAAATGATACGACATGCAATCAGGGAAAACTCAAACCTCGTAGATTTTACTCCTCCACTCAAATTTCAACATTTTTAACAGAAGAATGAATAAACAAAAATATATAGTTTATTTACATTCAATTTAGGAGCAATTTTGGCAGGATTCCTAGAATGATGAAGTGGCACATAGAATTGACACAATCGCCCCCTATCGTTGTGTTTTAGAATTAAGTTTTGTTTTGATCACCTAGTTACAGTCACAATTTCATCAAACAATTTTGAAATAAAGGTTTCCAAAGCACAGCCAGGGCTAGAGAAAGGCCACGGGCTCTGACATGACTTGAGTAAACTGTCAAAATATTATTCTGTATGGTTCTCTTAATATTATTCTGTATAGACTAGTTTTATTTTTTGTTATCAATAGCTCCCTCCGATTTAAGCAATCGCCAAACCCATTTGGTTTCTATTTCGAGCGCCAGGCTCAAACAATTTTCGTCTCTTTAATTTAAAAGTTAGAATTGTGTAATCTTTTTAACAGCAGTTTTCTTCTATCTGCTGGTTTCTTTAATTAGTTGATTTAAAAGCCTAACAATATCCGGTTTCGAAACACAGAAAAGACAGATTTGAAAAGAGTATTTGAGCGTAGAAAGAAGCTTGTATATGACATAAAGTAGTTATAGAAAGGAAGTTATAGAAAATTAACATCTGAAATTTGGTATTATCAAAGTATTTTAAGCCATTCCATAAATAATTTTAAAAAAGACTTGAAATACTCATCTTCATGCAATACTGAAATTTAAATTTCCAGTATATAACGAAAAACCACAAGGAGGTTCAACATACGCAAAATTTAATAGAAAAATCATAATTGTCATTTCCTGACTAAGATTTAATTGTAAATTCATCTAAGAATATTAAGAAGCTAATTCACAAATTATTTTCGATAGAAATTAACACTTCAGTTAAAATGCATATTTTCTTCGGGTACGACTGATAACTTTTGTGATATATTTTCTCTCATTCGGATTAAAATACACAATGCAATTGTTCAAAATTTGCTCATTGAAATTACAGAAAGTTTCTTTTGAAGAAGGAAAAATTAAGAATTTTGCTTCTTCGAAAACTGACAATGTTTAAGCCACAGAGATTTTTCTCTGTGGTTTAAGCCGTGGTACTGTGGTTTAGCGATCTTCAAGAAACTCACAAAGTGCGGATTGGTAGATGCCGTGCAAAACTTGTTTCCACAACATTGAAAGGTTCAATGATTACGCGCCAAATCTATCAAAATATTTTGCATCAATCATACAGTGTCACATTTTTTAGCCAATAAAAGACACACCTTACCCAATGGTTGCCAACTTTTTATAACAAAATTGCACGCCTCTTTTTCTTCTCCTCGGAGCGGATCCACAGAGAAGAAGAATCTAGCATAGTCTCAGGCGTTAACACCGCTTGGAATTGTAAGTCGAGAAATGAATGAAATCGGAGTGGGGATAATTCTTGTGTTGCGGCGGAAGAATAATTTCACGGATATGATTTATCGAAATTTATAAATAATGAAGTAAATTGATATTGTTAAATAGTCTGGGAAAGTTTTTAAATACTGATTTCATCGTCACTTCATGTTATATTCTTTAAAAATTGAATTTCACGACTTTGGCCCTCGAACCTTTGTTTTGTTTATGTACTGTTAAAAATCTTTTTTATAATTGAGTAAAGTGTAGTGTTCTTTCCATCTGCTCAGGCTCATTAACTTGATTTTGAACCCTGTGTGCCAGCTTTTCAATATGTTCAGTTCTCTCCCAAGCGCCAGCAAAATCTATCAGAATTCGGTGAAACCCCGTCAAAAGAGTGCGTCTAGCGCTAAAAAAAGACGAAAGAAAGTGCATTCCAGCTCGAACCAGCATGCTAGCATATTGGACGATTCGGTGGTATCGTTAGTGAGTTGCGATCAAGAATCTTCAATCGGTGTGATTAATGGCCAGAAAGATTTGTTTGACAGTAGTTGTAGACATAGTTACGAGAGAGAAAATTCCTCTCCCGAGATAAGCCTTTATTCTGTGGAAACTAGCGAGATGAATTCAAGAAGTTATAATTCGATCCCGGAACAAGACAATCACGCAAGTATTCTTTGTGAAATTGAAAAGAAGAATAACAGAAAGCTATCTGTAGACTTGTGTAGTAAACAAAATGAGGTGTTATCAGAACAATTAAATGAAAATGAACAGAATAATTTATTTGAGTCAAATATGGGAGACAATTCTAAAATAAGTGATCCAGCTCTTATGGATGAGAAACTTCAGGAAGAATCTGAAGCAGTGCTATCCCCTGAAACTGTTCTCACCGATTCCAATCAGCAGAATTTATCTTGCAATAATGATTGTAATGAAGATATCAAATTTGATCTGATGGGTGAAAAAGATATTTCAGAGATGACATTTGAGGAAGTGGAAGCTTCTATTGAATATGAATCTTTGAAAGAGTCACTTGATAAGGCAGTGCAGATGAATGAGACAGCTGATGAAAGTATAATTCAGCCTGAAGATTTAGGGTCAAATACCTCCATGCAATCTTCAAAAAGTCAGTGTTCTGTAAATCAAAATAGTCCTGATATTTCGAATGTTGATAGTGTCAGCACTGCACATAATATTGCCTGCAACGAAGATAGTAGTTCATACACTTCTCAATCTGAAAATACCACCCAGTCAACTCATTTTGATATTCGTCATGCCAAAAGTTCAAATGATGCCAATGATGTTACCTCTGTGAAACATGAAGAAAATGCTGATTCAGCTACTGTTGTCAATTCTGAACCTCATATGGATATCATATTAGCTGACATAAATGGTAACTGCTTTTCTGATAATAATATAGACAATTCGAAGGAAAATATAGTATACTGGACAAATGCTGATTCAAATGACCAAAGTATTGAAGTCTCCATAACGAAGGAAAATAGTGGGCCCATTAAAGGCCATATGGAATTCTCTGTGAGGACAGAGTCACCGGAACAAAGTGAATTAAGCTGCACCGAAAGTGTGCTGTGTGAAGCAAAGGACTATCATCAAGAGATTTTGTACCCAGAAAAAAAAAATTCCGATTCTGCCGAAAAGTCTGAAGATTTCATTTTGTCTTCCGAGAAGCCAAAAGAAGATTTTAATATGAAGAGCTCTTCTAATATCAGTCAAAGCTTTTCTAATCTTTTGAGTGAGGATTCTCAAACTGTAGTATCTAGTCGTTGTTCTTCTGTACCTGAAGGTTTACATTTATCAAAAAAGTTTGTGGACAAGCAATCGCAGTCTGCAGTTCTGACAGTCTTGGACAAAGCAACACTGACAGCTGACCTAGAATGTGAGGAGAGCAGCGAGGAATGTTTATCAGAAAGAAATTCTTCAAATGAAGAAAGCCAGAATGAGAGCTGTGAACACCAGTTATCTAAAAATTCAATGTCTGGATCTGAAGACAAGGGCTCATTATGGAATGTTTTGCCACCTCTTGCCATGGTAAAAGCAAGATCTAGGTTAGTTTCCCTCTTTAAAGATTGCCATGCTTTTTAAAAATTATTTGTGAAAAGCACATGGAAACATTCTACCTTGACTTCAACATTTAAACGTTCATGTCTTAAAAATGTATTCTTTTTTATATCTGGCCAATCAACGTGTTAATTATCAAGATATTAAAGCATGCTTTTTGATTTTAATTTTCTCATTTGAATTTATTTAATTAGTTCCAAAAGAACTAGCCTCTTGTCAAAACCAATGTGTAATTGTTTTTTATCCTTGCCTTTCAAAGTAAGATTATTGTAACATCTTCCACTGCCTTAGTTGGTTACCTGTTTCCATTGAGATTCATTGGCCTCTTTTGAATACCAAATTGGTGATTTCTTGCCTATCACATTCCAAATTAAGGGTAATCCCTGTTTCAAAGTGATCAGATATTATGTTTCTATGATTTCGCAGTCATGGATGACACATGCAGATCCACACTTAATAATTACAAAATAGCCGTGGACTTGAACTACTAAGATATTTTCTAAAAGGTTAACATACAAATGTTCTTTTATCTTTTAAAATATATGTCATATCTATGATTTTTATTATAATTGCAAATAGAAAAAATGTCAACACCAACAACATTTCATTTATGTTTAAGAATTAGTTTATGTGTATAAATTAAATTAAATAAATTTTTAAGTTAAATCATTTAAATAGCAATTAAAATAATAAATAATTAGAAAGGTAAAAAGCTTCTCTTGCATATATCTTCTGCTCAAAAAAATAAATAAATAAAGGAATGAAAAAAAAAAAAATGGGAAAATGCTGGAAGGACTTTTTTGTGTGTCATTTTTACTTTTTTTAAAGTTTATTTCTTGATGCTGATTCAGTTTTTCTCATTTGCTTATTCAGTTTAAAATAAATCTGGATAATTAGAATGTTATCCTAATTTAATATTGAAAATAAACAGAATTATTATTTAAAAAATTCTTTGTAGTTTAGAATTCTAATTTATTTTAAAAACATTTTTCTAAAAGCTTAAAATTATATATATATATATATTTCTGATTGAAATTTAGAATTTTGGTTTCATGAAATTCCTGTTTGTAATAAAATTTGGTTAAGTTTGTTTGTTTGTATCTGTTTATGTTGAATAATATTTCTAAAGATATTTGAAATAGGATTTTTAAAATTCTGAAGAAAAACTTTTAATTTGATTTTTCAAGTTTTATCCAAATACTAAATCTTTTAATTTAAAGACATTATTTTGCATTGATAAAAAATATTAATGTCAGATTAAATAAATTTATATCTGATGGTTTTCATAGAAATGCCCTGGTTTTCTTCTTCAAACATCAAAATCCTAGAGGAATTTCTGTTCTGTAAGCATAATACGTTAGACAAAATGTGTGTTGTATATATGTATATTTTTACTTTCTCGCAAAATGTTGCATTCATAAAAAAAATTTAACCTTGAGATTTTGATGGATCTCCTTGTTTCTGGCCTCCACTGAGTCTGAAAAATGCATTTTTGGAGTCTATCTATGAACATGATACTTCTAAAATGGTTTGAGATACACTGATGAAATTTTCTATGTGATCTTTACAACAAATTTGTAGATTTCTATCAAATTTTGAATGAAATCCATCCATGGGAAATCTGTAGGTCTGTATGCATATGAACATAATAACTCAAAAACTTAAATAGCTGTATAGATAAAATTTGAAGTACTTATAGTTTTATCATCAGAATTGTAGATGTGTTGAATTTTGGACGAGATCTGTCAATGGGTCCACCATCTGTATATTTATGTGTATGGGGCCATCATAACTCGAAAATGCATCCAACTAGATAAATGAAATTCTGTATGTAGTTTTCTGACCAAAATTGTATATGGGTATCAAATTTTAGACCTAATCAGTGAAAAGGGAGGTATCTAGCATGCATACTTGGTTTTTTCATTATAGGTACTATGAAACGCAAAATGCGCTGTACTTGAAAGTCAGAAGTGGGTGGACACTCCCACTTGCATTACCCCCTGGCGTGCCCTTCTCCGATTTCAAAGGCAGTAAAATTCTTGTGGTAGCCCTGCTCCAAATCTGCAGTTTTTATACAGGGGGATGACACGTTTATTAGGGAATATATGAGAAAGTCTATGGGAGACCACTTTTGCTTGTTTAATGAAATATGTATGGTTCCCTGAAATGATACATTTTAGATTGATGTAAAAAAAATGAGTCCTGTGTGCTTTATCAGAATAATATAAATTACCTGAATTGCAATACCTACTGTTTGCATTGGACTAATCTGTTTTGAATAAAATTTAAACACTCATCTTATTACAGCTGAAATAAAACTCTGTAGCAATGCTTCAATGTATAATAATTAATTTATGCAGTATGTTAGTCAACAATGCACATTTTTGTTAGTATATTTTTCTTCTTGTACTAGACAAATTTGTTTTCATGAATTCATGGTAGGTATAAAAGTCAGGTTTAATTACTCTTTTCAAGGAATTAAATATTTTTAGTACTTAAAAAAGCCTTTGAAAGATATTTCGATACTGTTCTTACTGTCTATAGTTTGTTTCAATATCCTGAGACTAGCACTTTTGGACTATTTTACACTGGAAAGGGGTGTTGGGCAATGAGTAAAATGAGTGCATTTTTGGAGTTCTTTGTTAGATCACTCTGAGTAGAATGTAAACATCTCCCCTTCCATTCTTCGCTTTCCCCCTATTTTGGTGAAAATAACTCCGACTGGCGCATGCGCAAAAGCGGAGGGTTTCGGAATCTGAGAACATACAATATCTCTTTAATATTATATTCAACATCCCATTTCTCTTGTATTTATTTTTAATTTTTGCATTTCTCCCTTTTTATTTCAGGAGCTATGTGTTTGGCTCTAAAGGTCCTACTGGTTCACTTTTGGGAAGTGATGAGTTAAGTCGTTTCTTTCCTGATAACCAAGTTACTGTTTTTGTTGGCACGTGGAATATGAATGGTCATGTATGTATATCTTTGCTTTGATGTTTAAAATATTTCTTAGTAATATACACCAATGAATTTCTATGTAATTTTATCAATTATGTGGGATTTCATTTATGTTTTTTTAATCTGCTATATGTAATAATAATAATAATTATTATTATTTTGATTCATACTTTCATAAAGCTGTTAAATTTATCTTGGACATCCAATTAAATAAAATTAGGTCTATCCAACAATTCTATTTTCAAAATTTAAATCAATTTTAACAAAGAATTGCACAAGAAGTAATATATATATATATAGTATAACTAGAAAATAATGCGACTTTTCCTCTAAGATATTATTTGTTTTTACTTTGTATAGTGATGGCAAAGTGTAAATGCATTTTAAATATTTTTCACATTTAAAAAAAGTTACTGGTTTCAGTTTACATTTTGCTATTGATTCTGTAAATATTTGACATAAATTTATTGAAAAAGTATGAAAATAATTTCTGATAACAGTCAGTGTAGAATTTTATCGGGGAGGCTGACGTCATAAATTTTGTTCCATGTGAAGAATGTCAAACCTCATGGCTTATGTAAACCAAAACACTTTAACTGACTTTACTCACCCTGAAGAATCGTAAAGACCACTACAATACTTTCCACAATTTAATAAAAAATACAATGAAATAACTAGCCAAAAAATGTGTTATGACTGCGTCAACGCTACAAGTAAAAGTAGAATGACTAGAAAAGTCAGAAAATTTTCGAACCTGTCACACCAGAAAGCAATATTGTCATGATTTATTATTTTTTTTAAAAAAAGAAATTAAGAAAAAACAGTTGTGATTTTAAATAAAATCAAGAATTCTGACGAAGCTCTGGGGGGTGCAGCAGCTTGATAGCCCCCTGGATTCACCACTGATAACAGTCTATCAATGATCCTGTAATTATGGAGTAAAACTACAAAAAAAAAGTGACCTGAGACATTGTAGTATTATGGAAAGGTGACAGATAGGTTTTAAAAAATGCAAAGAGATTCCTGTTTGATTTTATTACTGAAATGATTTTACATTTATTCCTATTTTGGAGAGATGATGAATTTATTTTTTGGCAGAAAGAATTAAAAACGTGAGATAAAAATGGATCAGAAATAAGAATTCAACTGTTGTATTTAGCTGAAATAATAATATTTCACATTGTTATATAAAGCAGTGAGTATATAAAAAAAAGATGATGATGTTATATTAAAACATAATGTATATTTGTACGGGCATATATTTGATGAATTTTTATATTTTTTCTTTACTGAACTTATCAAATACCCTTATTAATAGAATTAAAGAGAATGAAAAAACAATTAAAAAGCATTATTATTTCATCAAAAATATCATAAAATCATGATGATAATTTAGATGAATGTGCATTTTCATTTTTGCTCATTAATCAAAGGTAATTTCTGATTATTAAAAGTATTTACATCTATGAAAAAGGATTTATAGGTTCTTGAATGATATTTTTATACAGAAATAATTTTTTGTGCATGCTTATGTATACAATTTAAAAAAAAGAAAGGAAAAAAATTTTCTATGCCATTGAACTTTGTAGATGAGTTGTAATCTGAATGTTTTCATTTTTTTAGGATCCTCCTCAGAGCATAGATGATTTTTTACTTCCTCTGGCCATCAACACATTGCCCGACATTTATGCCATTGGCGTGCAAGAGAGCATGCAGTCGAGGTAATGATTTATTTCAAATACTGTAAAGAATGCGTTTCTTACAGATCGAAATTTTTTTTTTCTAAGTTAAAAGTGCCAAGAGCTGCAGAGCTACAGCATTTAAAAAAGTTCTGTTTTTGAGTAACATTTGTTGATATTAGGTTGCTGAGATTTTGACAAAGGTGTATATATATATTTAACCCCATTCTGCAACCATTCCATGAGCCCTAAATCTCGCGGTTGAACATTTTAGCAATTACAGTACTTTATCTTTGTATTCTATGGATTCAGGAAAGGAAAAAAAAAAAAAAAAAAAACCAACAACTCATAATTGACATTATTGTATTTAAAGGTGTGCTTTTCAACTTTTTCAATTTACTGATGCTCTTTAAGAAGTTTAATTTATTTGAACTTCCTATCTTTTATCCTGAATGGATAACACAAAATGTGGCAGTAGAATTGCTGTATTTGATATCTTTTAAGAAGATCTGTTCCTTGAAACTACCTATGTTTTATTTCCCCCCCTAAGTCAGAGCTTCTTTATGACCTTAAATAAGATAGTACAGAAATCTCCTGCTCTCCCTTTCAGACTTTTCGACATTTGTCAATAAAAGCTGTAAAAAAAAAAAAAGAATAAAAATTCATTCAAAATTTATCTACCATAAATTTTTTAAATAAATCTTTATCATTTATTATTTACTAGCCTCCTTCAGCGACCGGCTTGTTCGTCATGAATATGATTTCAATTGAATCTTTCATCATTTTATATTCACGGTTCCCTTAAAAATGTAATTTTAAACTTCAGAATATTTAATTCATGTTCTTTTAGTGGCCTTGCACCTGTTCTCTCCATTATCTACACAAATGTCCCTAATGATGTCAATTAACTGACCATGTTATATATCATTTAGCTGCACGTTGTCGGCTCCACCTTCACTTTCTTCAGGGATGAGATTCTTCCGCTTTTTCGCTGATTTCCGATTTTTTTTTTTGTTATTTTGGAGAAATTCCGTTTTTTTTTTTTTTTAACTTTTTTTTTTTTCCTCTCAAAATTCCGGTTTTTTTTTTTAAATTTTATTTATTTTTTTTTTATTATTTTTTTTATACCTCTCTTGGATTTCCGATTTTTTTCCCCTGCAAAAATTTGCTTTTTCTTCCGAAAATTCCGCTTTTACACAAAGAAAAGAAACTTTCCCATCTTACGTTTTCGAAAGAAAATTCTAGGAAAATATGCTAAATAGTGCAGCTTAACTCCACCGGCTAGGAAACTAGCTGATTCATTTTCTACTGACAAATCAACATTATATCTGCAAGCTCTACAAGGATGAACATTCCAACATTCAAAGTATTAAGTACCGCCTTTTTGCAGAAAACAAAACCTTTGTGGCATATTTTGCAAAAAAAAAAGATTTTTTTGCATGAACATGTTGAAAAAAATTAGTTGAAAACTTAAGGTCATCTTGTAGGGCATACCAAGATGAAGAAATAAAAAAACTGAACAAAAACAAATAAATAAACTACATAAAAAAAAGAAACTCCTGTCAAAATGGCAACTAAAAAGTTGTGTGCAAATGCAGCAGAAACGCAGAGAATATGACATAAAAAAAATCTTCTCAAAATAAAAAATAAAACAGATGATTTTCCTAGGCATTCTAGAGATAATGTAGTCCCGACAACTATGCCAGTAATTAAACAGACAGATACCAATGAAAACTGTGCAAAAACTTTAGCCTTTATTGAAAATAAACTTGCAGAGGATGCAAACACGTCCTTTATTGAAGAAAAATCTGTCAAAGATAGGAGCCCTCCAAAACAAGGGCTGAAGCGTGTTATTGGAGATCTGTTACCAACAAAAACCACACAAATGAAAAAACGAAAGAAAAACACTTCTTTAACAATTAAGGAAATGTTTCAAAGGGTTTTAATTAACAATAATTCTAAATGTGAATCTGTCATTGTAACTTTACAGTTTCTCAACCCCTCTCACTTTATAAGGTGCAAAATCACTGTGCTGTTACTTTTGCAAAAATATATAAAAATAAAAGAAATAAAACAGAATTCAGTATATGATACATTATTATAATTTATAAAGAGCTAATACACTTTACAGAATTGCATGAAGCAAAAGAAATTATTTGTCCTTATTTTTATTTATTTTTTGACCTAACTTTTATCAAAAGGCTATTAAATATAATTCCTCTCAGACTTCTGTTGGGTGTATATATTGCATCTCAATGATGTATAGGTGGTAAATATGTTTTAATGTCTAATTTTGTATTTGAAGATGCCTCTGATGATGTGTTAAACTTGTTTCTTAACTTTTAACGTGAATGATTTAATAATAATTTAATATTATTTTTCTTATTTATACGTATTGAATTATAAATAATTAAGTTATTAATTATTATATTGTAATATTTTCACCATGTTGCATGTTTTGATGTTTTACTTCTTTCGCATATAAATTATGGTACAGATTTTTTGCTTGCGTATGATTTCAGTCTTTTTGCTTTTTTGCCAATCTCATCCCTGCTTTCTTATTTCTCGTGTAAAATGTATATTTGATTTCAACATTAAAATGAAGCAGCACATTTTATGGCCAGTGGCATGTTAGCTGGATTAATACGTGCTGAAAAGGAATGAAAACATAGCAACCTTAACCATTGCACTTACTGGATATATTTCTTAAAATAGGTAATATCTCAGAGAGCTTGATTTACAAATTCCACAAATATTTTGATGAATAATGCATTAGGACATTAATTCAGCTTTCAACGATGAAAAAGAAACATGCTTTTAAATATAAGTTTAAACAATGAAAATGGTTTGAATTGAGTTACAACAATGAAAAGAATTGTTATAAATTATGACAAAAAATGTTTTAAAAAATTTATTAAAATTAGAAAAAACATTGTGCAGCAACTTAATTGATATCATTGAAAAGGTAATTTTTTTCATTTTGGGATGTGTAAAAATGATTTTTGTGCTGTAATATTTTCCAAAGTTATTAAGGAAAAATGCCAAAATTTTGTTTAATTTTTAATAGATTAAAAAAGGCTCTGAGTTGCACATTCCCACCCTCCAAAGTATGTTTGTGCTAAATTTCATAGCTCTATGTCCAGTGATCTGGTCTGTAGAGCACTAACACACAGATACACTCACACATACAGACACGTATTGTCCTTTATTATTAGTAGAGATTTATAAATGTCATCCTACAAATAATTTTTCCGCCGTGAAAAAAATTCTGTTTCCGTATCTAACAGAGACTGCCTTGCTTATAGTACCTTTCTAAGTTAAATGCTTTACTCAGAAAAAAAAGAAAGTGATTGACTGGCGTTGTAAATGTGTGTGCTCAAGCAGAAAGAAATTGGGACAAACGGAATTCACTGTGCTCAGAAAGATATAAAGCTTCTGTGAGTATCAGAGGACAGGTGTTCCCACCTTGATATTTAAGTTATTTTATTAAAAATATTTTACATATTTTATTCTACCTTTTTACAAGAATTGCCTTCTATTTTTTTATTATTACTGGACACTCCTCTTGAGAAGTTGTATCTTGTGCTTTTAATTTGTCAATTTTAGTATTAGAACTTTAATTTTTACAAGTGATTTTTAAGACTTATTATTTGACTATCAGATCTGATAGGTGCTTTGAGGTATGGGTCTGTGTTCTGAGTTCATGGGTCTTTTGTTGTGCATGTGTTTTCTTTTGATGTTCAGGGCCGCGGTGGCCTAGTTGTAAGGTCTCGCCCTCGGGACTGGAGGGCCGCAGGTTCGAAACCTGATTCCACTGAAGATCTGCCGTGTATGGGGCCTGTTGCATGCTAAATCATACGTAGTGACCAAATGTTCCCCCGTTGGTGTGGCGTGGAAGTTTGGAGAGGGAGGTGCCAGCTCAGGTGTCGTCATTTGACAGAGGTTCAAAATTACGAGGTCCGTCCCTAAATAGCCCTCGTGTTGCTTCAAAACGGGACGTTAATCTAACCTAACCTAATCTTTTGATGTTTTGGTGTCCTTGATGTTTTAATTGTTTGTTTTAATCTAGTATTTTAATATTCTTGATGTTTTAATATTTTAAGGTTTTTTTTAGTGATATTAGTGTATTGTGATTTTTGATTACTCTGGTAGTGGATTTAGGGTAGGCTGGGCTGCTGCGAGTCTTAAATAAATATTAATAATATAAAAAAATCAGGACAGAAAAAATTCTCTTAAGTAATCTTGGTTTTCTCCTGCTTTTTGGCTGTTGATGGATATGCAAAACCAAATAAATAAGTGGTTAAATTTATGCTCTGAAAAAAATTGGTGGTGTTTCTGCTCCACAGTCCCTATGCTCAAGTAACCTCTGTACACGAGCATTTATGCTTTCATAATCTTCAATCATGCGAGACAGGTCAGAATTTTTATACTTTTGCAAGCAAAAATATCTGTGTCTTTAAGCTGCTCAAATGTTTGCTTACCAAGGTATTTAATGCTAGTTATTTTCTCATTTTTAAAAATTTCAGGTTAGAGTGGGAAGTTTTGCTCCAGACGACCCTGGGACCTTCCCATGTCCTCTTCACGTCCACTTCCCTGGGGGTGCTGCACCTGTGCATCTTTCTGAGGAGGGATCTCATTTGGTTCTGCTCTGGTAGGTAGCCGTCAACTGTTCAGGGTTTTTTCTAATGTGTTGTTCAGCAAGACATCTTAAAGTAACATAATTGGAAATTACATCATTTAGCTAAAACTAATAGTTAATTAGTTAAATAAAGCTGGTTGGTTATCTTATTGGCAATTTCTGTTGTCTGCCTCATTATAAATCCTCATTGGCTTTCTTTGAATGTTGTGTAAAATTTATAAATATGAATGATTTACATTTCATAACCACTTGCATCATGTATGATAGACCAGCTGTAAATAAAAGCTCATAATGGTATCCATCACATTCTGAAATCTATTTACACAGTCCTTTGGTTCCACGTAATTATTATAATATTAAGAGAATGAGAAATATCAGTCTTTAATTAAGTCTTCCTGTGTAAAGCAAATGCTTAGGGCACTGCATGACTAAAAGAGAGTGCATTTTATTCCTCAATACAGTTGAATTGTTTCATGCTTGTAATCAATTTTTCACTTACTTCCTGAGAGTTTTGAATTTTTTTTATAATTATATTCGCAATGAGAATGCATTATTGTAATATTTTCAGAACTTAATTGCCAGTTACTCAATTGATTTAATTAAATTTTGATTCAATTCTGTCATCAGAATAAAAATCCACATTAACCTTAATAAGGTTATTATGGATCAATTAGCCTAATCTTGTCTTATTAACCTATCTTAAACTAATTAAGGTTAAATTCGATCTTTATTCCTCAAACATTTATGTATTGCTGTGTTATTTTGTCAGTAAGCATATATATATATGGTTTAGTTTTTTAGACATTTTTATGTTTATAACAGATGAAACTGCAAACCAAATATAAAACCAGTTTTTTTATCTGATAGTCTATATATTTTTCATGGATTCTTGATTTTTCGTAGAACCGGAAGAAGCGAGTGTTGCCACCAGACCGGGAACTATGGTGAAAACGAAGGGTGCCGTGGCTGTGTGTTTCATGTGTTTTGGCACTTCCTTTTTATTTGTGAATTCTCATCTGACAGGTAAGTAGTTTTGCAATTTTCATACCTTATAATTTCGTATGTGTTTTTAAAGTTTGCTAAAACAAGTGCCAACTTGTTTTCCTTCATTCATTGATGATATTTATTTTTTTGCCAAATAAAATATTTTGTTGCTAAAAAAATGTGGAATTATTATGTTTTTAATTTTTAATGCTCTGAGGGGTGTTGGTATGTGTTAATTCCTGCTTATTCCAGTCTTTTACAATCCAAATTTTCTTACAGAAGGGCCTCTAAACAAAAAAACTTCATTTATTTTTTGCTCAAGTATATAACCATATTCATGCGACTTTCAAAATACCTGCTTTCAACTGAAAAATTCACTTGATGTTTAAAACCAAAACCTTACTTGCAAAGAAATATCCGATACTCATCTTCCAGTAATTCATTAAGGTTTAATTATGAACAACTACTATTCATGATATAAAATTTTGATTGCTATAAAGCATAAACATAGAGCTTTCCTTCAAAACATGCACAACTAGAGAATTTGGGAAACTATCTTATAAGTGATTTATTCTTTTAGAACTGTTTGCAGCAAACTTCCGTGAATATAGACATATTATGCAGTATCACAGAAATAGTTCACTGGTTGAATTGAAAAATTATTATTTTTTTTCTTCTTAAAGCAAATTGTACTGGCCTGCTACTCATAGTAAAATAAATTTCTTCCCTCTGCATCATGAAACCTCAGTTTTTGGCTTCCTTTTCACATTCCCTGAAGAAGAATTAAATTAATTTGAATGGTTTTGTTATAAATGTAGAGCAGTTTTACCTGCATAGATATTTCTACTTTTGTAATTCCATTTTCTTTATTAATGATAAAATATTGGCATTATTGTTTACTGTTTTCATTTTTGCAGTGCATAATTAGAGATAATGCATCTAAAATATTGTACATAATTAAGAGATGAATTGCCTGCTTCAATTTCTGTTCTCCATTATGAACAAAGAATGATAACATTTAGTAGTTTGGGGAATCAGGTTTTAGAGACTGCCATGTCAAAGGAAAGGCATATTAGCTTCTCTATGTCAGTTGTGTTTATTTTAAAAAATAAACCTTCTTTTTCCTTTCAGACTGCTTGGAAAAGGATTTATTTTTTTCAACATAATGCAGAAATTTTCTTTTTCATTTTTATTATTTTCCTCACAAAGGTTTCATGCCTAATAGATGTAATATTTCATAATATTAAGTTTATTTCTTATTTTTTGTAGATTATTTCCTTTCCTTTATTTCTAAAATAAAAAGATTTCACTCTTTCTTCAGTTTCTCAATAAAGTGAATTGTAAAAGAAGTGTTATAACACTCAACATCAGTTACAATTGTTTATTTTTCTATCACATCAAATAGATCATATTATACAGTAAACTCTCGATTATCCGGCATTCAAGTATCTGGAAAGGTCAACTAACTGGAAAAATTAGAAAATGAGTTTTTCTAAAAAATTTACATCCACACGCCAAAATTTAGCATGTGCTGTTCCATTCACGTGGACAATTTATTTCTGGAATGCAACGTCCGCTCCGCACGGAGGGGCGTAGAAGGGGGAAAAAAACAATAAATAATACAGTACTGTGACGTACACAGACTTGTTTTTTTTTGGGAGGGGTTCTTCAAAAGCAAAAGTGAGAACAAAAAAAAATAATAATAAAAGGTCCTCACCTTTCGTCAAAAAATGAAACCTAAAAACGAAATCGCCAACCGAAAAAAAGGTAAAGGGATAGAACCGGTAAAAAAAAAAAGCTCATGGGGAGTTACTCCAGATTGGTGTCTCTTTCTTTTCCTTTTTTTTATTTAATCTCCGAATACCTACAAATGTTAAATCCGATTACGTAATATCACGTGCAGGAGCGCGTATTGCGCAATAACCCTTTAGATTTTTTAAAAGATAATTAGTTTTGATATTCAGTCTGGGATTTGTTTATGATCATTTAAAAAAGTTATTATTCTTGATGAGTAGAATATTTTTCAATTTCATCGGCTATTTTTATATGCTTATATTTTTACAATCTATATCTTTACGGTAAAAATTCGGCTACAAATTATACTTTTTTTTTTATCATCGTTAAATTAAAATCTTCATAATATGTTTTGTAAATGCAACCATGGAAGATACAGAAGTATTCTTAAAAATTATATTTAATGCACAAATGACAAAAACAAATTATTTGGCTGAAAAAATCTAAAAAAGAAAGGCTATGGGGCCCCCCCCCCCCCCCTCTTTTTTCCTGTCACACTCAACTATCCGTACTTTTCAGGTATCCGGATATCGGCGTTTCCCGAGCATGCCGGTTAGTTAAGCTTTTACTGTTCAGCTAATTTCTTTTTTTATGAATTTTCAAGTGCATTTTATAATTAATCTGAAAGATACAGTTTTTCATTTTCTAACTTAGTGTCAAATCCTCTCTGATTGTGACTTTCCGTGTAGCTAAACACGAAACATAGCAAAAAATAAATACTTTTGTGGGTATATTTAAACATTATTCATTATATCTATTGAAACATTTAATCTCGTATTAAGATATCATTGAAAAGGTTCATAAAGTATTAAACATCCTGATAAATATGTTGTTAAAAGTTTTCACTGGTTTTTAAAGGAATATGCTAAATATTCCCTGGAAAGTTGTGCTAGAATATTAAAACTTGAATGTAATCTTACTTATTACATCTATGCTCATTATTTTTGTGATTTTCATTCATTTAGCTCATGAACAAAAACTTAAAGAAAGATTGTCTGATTATGAAAAAATAATTTCTTCATTGGAGTTGCCCAAGTCCATTCCTGTAAAGAACCATTCTCGTGTTAAAGGTAGGTATCGCTGATACTTGATAAGTTTTATGCATTGTATCATAATCAGGAGTATTTTGTAAATAACTTCAAACGTTATCAGGGCTATAATGACCTGATGGTAGGATTATGGCTTTGGGTCAAAGGGTCCTGGGTGCAATAATAGGTCCCTAGGAAACCTGACTTCTGCATTGTAGGGAAAGGAAGTTTGGAGACTGACCTGCTTAATCAGATGCCATCCTGGTCATGCGACCATAATTGCAATTTATAGGTTTGCCTCTCTTAATTTTTGTATAAGTTTAGGATATTATAGGGACATAAGTTTGGCAAATTAGCTTGGTCTATGGTTCATTTGGTTAAGATGCATTTTAGCATTTTTTCTGTTAAAGTTTTTGTAAATAGAAAACAGGTTTCATTTAAAACGACCAGCACAATTTTCTTGAAATCTGAAATATAAATTTCTGCATGTTGGAAGCAAGTGCTATTTTTTGTAGTATCTGATGTCATTGCCCTTTTTTAGTGTAAAATATCAATATTACTCTATTGGAACACAACTTGTTTATCACATCTACGTTTGTGATTTCTTTGTATATGTGTAGTTCCTTTGTGGCATTCACACATTCAAGTTGAGAAGATTTTTTGTACATGGAATTCTCATTTTTTAAAATTTGAGGTAGACTTAAATTATCCAGATTTCTTCAGATTTTGCTTTGTTGGAAAAGTACCTGAAAGATTTGTAAAAAAAATTCTGTTACTTTCCACACCGTGCAATAAGATTTTGTATTATTATGTTTTGTATGTTTAAATGCATTATCAATGATTTAATTTAAAGTATACATTTAAATTTGAAAACAGATTTCAGTGATGATTTATTTTTTTTATAAATTGTATTTGTGTGAGGTTATTTTTCACTGCAGTATATGTGGATATGCATTTTGTGGTAAGTTGATTTAAATAATTTTATAACCTTTTTGCTGATTTTTCAAGGATGTGTAGTGTCCTTTAAAAAAGTCCTTAAAAACTGCTTATTTTTAATGGTCCTTATATAAGGGCCTTAAAAGTGCTTTTTTTTTTATCCAGGTGCTCATTTTTCTTTCTAAGAATAAATAAAACAGAATTTTCCCCTGGCTATGTCTGCCCAATTATATGAATGTATTTCTTTGCGGTATCTGATCTTTCATCTCTCAACCGAAAATGCCGACTCATTGGCATTCTGCCAGATGGCAGTGTACTTCTTTCATTTCCTTTTGCTTGTATAGGTAGGGAAAAAAAAATCGCTTCTTTTCAGGAATAAATTTATATATTCCCACAAAACATGTGAGTTTGCTTTACTTTTCTACACGTGACTACAAAAATAAAAGTAAAGCAAGATGTTCATGGTGCTGCAAAGAATTTGTCATTTCTAATATGGGAGAATCAGTTGTAAAATCACGTATGAAGCAGGGCGCATAGCGTCATGAAAAGTGCTTAAATTTGAAAACCATTTTAAGCACCTTAAAAACGCTTAATTTTCTCCAGAAGTACAAAAAAAAACATTCTCCTTTTTTTTTGTTTCCTCAGATGTTTAATACGATAAATCGAAAGCATAGTCATAAAGCTTTGTTTATCAGATGTATCAAGAATGAAAACCACTTATAGTCATAAAGCTTTGTTTATCAGATGTATCAAGAATGAAAACCGACGAAAGGGCGGAATTCGGGGAAGGATTCCGGGGTGAGGTAGATCCAGGGGTGTCAACACATGTTAAGATTACACTTATAGTCCAGCCAACGAAGGCCCAAAATGCCATTGAAAAAACAATAAATCATATAATTTTGAAAATTAGTACTCATGTTTGTGAAGGGCTCCTGATGAACACACTAAAAGCCACCTGTCCGGTGGAGGGAGCACGCACCACCATCTTGGATTTCTTCCCCCTTTTTTAGTTTTTCTTGAATATCTCAAAAACTAGTCAGTTTTCAAATTAAAATTGATTTAACAAATTAAAGAGCATGAAATTCCCTACAAATAAATGCTTTGATTTTTCTTCTAGTTTTAATAGTTTTCGAGATATTCAAGAAAAATTAAAGGGGGGATAAAATCCATGATGTCGGCAAACTTTGAGACCCATTATCCCTGAAACTATTAAAGTTAGAAGAATAATAAACGCATGTATTTGTAGGGAATTATATGCTCTGTAATTTGTTAAATTAATTTTAATTTGAAAACTGGATACTTTTTGAGATATTCAAGCAAAACTAAAAGGGGAATGAAATCTCATAGTGGCTAACTTTGAGACCATTAATCCTGGAAAACTTTTAAAGCTAGAAGAAAAATAAAAGCATGTATTTGTAGGGAATTTTATTCTCTTTAATTTGTTTAATCAATTGTAATTTGAAAATTGAATAGTTTTTGAGATATTCAAGAGAAAACTAAAAAGGAGGGACCGGGGACTTTTAGTATGTTCATCAGGAGCCCCTCACAAAACATGTGTACCAATTTTCAAAACTATATGATTTAATGTTTTTTTTTCAAACCCTTCACTGACTGGACTATTAATGACTTTATTATCCTCTCTCTCTTTCTTCAATAGTGGGCACTGCTGTATATTGAAATACTGGAATGGTTATCACAAAGGGGCAAATTAACTGGTAATTTGTTAATTTTAAGAAGTAATAAAAAAAAATCACAGATTTTTATTGTTAACCTTATAAAAGTTGACATAATTTTTGGTAATGACAGTTTGCATTATCATTTTTTTTTTTTTTTTTTTTTTTTTTAAAAAAAAAAACAACTTTTTTTTTTTAAAAAAATATAATTTTTAAAAAAATTTATATATATTATTTTTTAATTTTATTTTTTTTTTTTTTTTTTTTTTTTTGTGAATCCAAAAAGACATCCTTTATTTTACAATAGAAGATGTGCAAATACAGAAATAAATATTAAAAGTTAAAAAAAAACATATTTAAAATTAAAAACAATATATATTTTAAATTTTTCAATAAAAACTATGCAGTATTATGCAATAGAAAACATCGTATTCTTAGAAAATGCGTTGGTCTACGTATGCATGATGATATAATTAAATTTATAGTTTCATGAAACGAAATATTTTGAATATAATTTTTGCAAATCCTTTTTTTGAAATAAAAAAAAGACAACTAAAATTCTGTATTTGAAACCTTATCTTTGAATATAAAATAAAACTTCTTTTTGTCATAATAAAATATTTATCGATGCCAAGATTTTAAAAGTTTTCTGTAACTTATTCAGGTTTATTTATGAAGAACACCTTAATTTCAGTAGCAAAAATCTTCTGTAATGCATTTTAAGCAGGGATAGACATTCCAAATTAAAGGTTATAATTCATTCCCTTTTTGTAAAAATATTTATGACATCTTATGAGTATTAGTCAGTAAACACATACATATATGTATCTGATTCAACTATCGAGATGGCTGATGTTGAATTGATATGCTGTTTGTAGATTTCAATTTCCACATCTATAATCTGAACAGAATACAAATCGATATGAAGTTGCGTGTTCAATCATTCTGTATATAATTATATAAAACTCCATTTTAAATGAAAGTCTTGTTGCCTAAATGTTGTGTCCAAAAACTGTTATTGAGGCTAAATTAAGTTTTTGACCCTTAAAAATATTACAAATTATTAACACCCTGAACATTCAGGACAATAAAATTTATGGAGATTGTGTAAATTGCTTTGAAACTAGGTGATTGTTTACTTAAGAAATCCTGTTCTTGTGAAGTGTCAGATACAAAAATTGTGATGTTTCTGTTGTATATTTTAGATGTGACTTCACGATTTGACTGCGTGTTTTGGTGTGGAGATCTGAATT
>BGPR01002682.1:0-14791 GCA_013235015.1 Araneus ventricosus
ATATAAGGCGTATGAAATAAGATTCATGTCGAAGATTTTACTACCTATATTTTCCAGAAAGTTTTAGAAATCTATATATATAAAAGGCAATGTTTGTATGTGTGTGTGCTATAGGCCAAAAAACTACTAGACCGATTTACGCGCGTTTTTTTTTTGCAAAATGATCCACGTTGTCTGGGGAAGGTTTAAAGCTATTGAAAAAGTTAGATTGAAAAAGTTAGGGCCCTAATAATATTGTAATGTTCGGCTACCATTGGCGATTGTTGAAAGAATGCTTGGCGCAACTCCTTCCTAATGCAGGGTTGCTTTTTGTAAACAAGTCAGTTTTGTCGGCGACTTTGGGAAGGGAGGTAAAATTTTATGCCCATTTGTAGTAGTTATTTTTTAAATAGCTCTGACTTCTGGGTTCAACGTACCTGACTATAATTTTTATGTGTGTTGTCTGTCTTATAGTTGTCTATGTCCAAATAGATATATATTTCTAAAATCTGATGTCTTCCTTACGAAAGACAGAAACATCACAAATATAATATCAATAATAGCAGTTCTATTAATTGCGAGACAGCTCTTCTCACATTGAAGTTCACGAGGTAAGAAATGCTGTCGCGCATGCGTAAAGCACGAAATGAAGCAAGTCGAGTAAGAATTAGAGAATTAAAACAATCTTTGTCATATAGTGATCGAAATAAACAATGTAGTAATGGTCGATTATGCATGCAAATGAATCGATTAAATCAATTGGTAAAACTTGATCGTACTGCATTTCAGTATAATTCGGAAATTGAATATAACTTGCATCCGGTTGTGGTTATTGAAAGTATGAATAAGGTTTGCACAAATTACAACGCATTAAAATTTAAGAATGAAGCACCTGAGATGTGTTGTTTGAATGGTTAAATTGCCACCATTGAAGGCACCACTTGAGTCATTGTTCTCATTGTTACTGGTAATACAACAAAATCGAAGAATTTTTTTGAATAATATACGAAATTATAATGCATGCTTCAAATGGCTTCGTTTGGTGCGACGAATATAATAACTGAGAATTATATGCCAACATTCAAGAATCAAGGACAGATATACCAGACAGCAGGCTCTTTGTTACCATTTACGGATGCTGACCACAAATATTTGCAAATATATTTCATTGGAAATTCAAGCGATCAAGTAAATCGATACACACACATCAAATCACACGTGCGAACGCTGCCTTATATATATATATAGATATTTAATTTTAAATAAATACAATAATTGATATCAAACTTTCAATTGTGTTCGTTTAATCTATATAAATTCTCAAATCTAGCAATAGCAAATAATTGCCGGGTTTAGATAGTAGTTTATAAAAGTTCTTTATAGTGCACGAATGCTGAAGCTCGCTAATTCAGTGCATATGTATGTAGAATAAGTGAATAATGATTTATTATAAATGGTAAATTATTTTATTTCAATTTTGATTCCGGATGACTAAAATGGTTTTACTCTTTCAGGAAATCATTTTGTACGTATAATTGTTTCTTGTTAATATCTAAGCGCCAAAATAGGAAGAGATAAATCTGAAGTAATCTTTGACTTTTTCTGTCCTGTCGGAACTCAAAAAACAATCAAAAGATAAAATCAGAAAGGCCAAGTCAAGGTTATACTGTCACTTGTTGACTTTTTGTGGAGCACATGCTATCCTGATGTTGAGTTCTAATGACGGAGTTAAAGTAAAGAAAAAGAAATAAAAAAAAGCTTTGTTTTCAAATTCGACATTTTAAGTAAAAATACTACTTGCTTTTATAACCACGGTTAACTGAAAGGACGGAGCATTATGGGTAAAAATTTATGCAAAGGAATAAACTTTTAACCAAAACTAACGAAAACTAAGGACTAAAACTGTATTCCTGTACTTGAAAATTAACAAGTAGAAAAGAAACTAAAGAAAAGACTATTGAATACGTTGTTCAACATGCGACTCGACGTACGTACACGTGCGTACCAAATCGACGTACTATTGAATTTGGTTCAAAATGCGATAAATTACTGATTTTAACCGTGCAATAAAATGGCATAGAATTTATTTAATGGCATGAAATATATAGAATTTGTATAAGGTATAAAATTTATTAATATTTGTAGCTAACTAATGAGCATTTGTAATCTTTCTTCAGAATTTTATTCCATTTTAAAACTAAGATTATATTCTAGAGTGAAAAACAAAACAAAAAACTTCTATTTGAGAAAAAAACATTAAATGGGACTAATAACAATGTGAAAGGTTAGTAATAATACTCTAAACGATACGCATTATGTCAAAATGCGAACAAGAATTCATTTTCGAAAAAAAAATTCTTACCCTCTAAATTTTTTTGTATGGAGGATAGGATAGGAATTAATTATAAGTGGAATGATAGGTGAAAGTATATATAGATGTGTTAAAGCAATTTTTCAAATGTTTCCATGAATCATTTATATTTGAAAGAAATTTATCTCTTTGTTAAGACTTTTTATATCTTTTCTTAGGTTTTATTTTGTAGGAAAAATAAACATTTTCCTTTTAAGCAAAACTTTCGTTGCTTCATTTATTGTACCAATGGTAACGTAAAGGACGATTTCATTTTATTTACGGGAAAAGACAATAAAATTTGAGCTATTGTAAATTCGTCTTGGATAATTAAACAGATGAACTGTTTGAATTTTCCATGCTAAAAATTGCTGATAATCGGAAATAGTGGTAGAACTGACGGCAGATTTAAGTGTCAAGAAAACAGTGGACAAACTTGGAGTGACTAGAGAAACGGAAGATAATGTTAAGCTGGGCATTCATTTGTACTCCATTCCATTCCATTTGTCCCAAGACTGTTTTTTCCCATCCATTCAAGTCGAAAAATGAGGCACATCATTCACTGAGGCTCCAAAGTTTGTTTTGAGACAAGGTTCAAAGTCGCAGAATTCTACCCTCCTCGAGATTTCGAGTTTCAATTCTATCTTCGACGCGAGGTCTCAATGTAGGCAGATCCTTTGGTGTGCCTCTACCCTCTAATCGAGGCCCCAAATTGAAATCGGCATATGAAGTGTTGGATTTTGAGTTCATTTGAATTCCAGCATTTCCATTCCACTATGCCAATTTCCATCGGTTTTTAAAACTGACGATTGCTTTTTCCTTCCCGTGTTCCAAAAATTCCATTTTGTAAGAGATGCGAATGACCTACTTTAGAATGTAGCAACTTAATAAATGTTATTACTGCTCGATACGCGCGTAATATTGAAATGAGCGCTGCGATGGCCACGGTAGCTTGGTTGCAAGGTTATAGCTTCGGAATTGGACCCGATGCGTTTCTGGGTCTCGTGCACGTTAAATCGGCCGTCAAGAGGTCAAAGGTTTTAACTTTGGCGTGGAGTAGATGTTCTGAGAATGAGGTACCGGTTCAAGCGTCTTTCTCGATATCTAAAGATGGTTCAAAATTGCAATGTCCATCCTAAAATAGCCCTCGTGTAGCTTCAAAACGGAACGTTAATCTATCTAAGCTAAAATAGACCACTGAGATCATTATCAAATTTCTATGCCAAGGGGTTGAATTTAAGCTGCCATCTTTCAAGAAGCAGTGAAAACCATATAAGCGATTTCAAACAGCAAGCATGGTTCACGACTACGAGGTCTGTCCCAAAGTACCCCATGTGTTGCTTCTGAATGGGACGTTAATATAACTAGAAGTATGCCTAAACATTAGACAGCAAGCCAAATGAAAAGTGTATTGTAACTTCCGGAAGTAATTTTGACTGATATTTCTTTCTCCCTTATAATTCTACTAATAATTGTCAGCGATGTTTTGACGAAATTAAGTGACCTTTTCATTTATCCTCATTTCATCAATTCTACCCTTACTTTGCAACACGACAAATCCGAAACAAACACTGAAATTGGTGTTTTAATTATAATTGAACTTAATAAACATTTTCTGGAGAAAGTGCTTCCTGATCTTCTACACGGCGCTTCCTAGTCCATGAGAAGGAATATATGGTTTATGTAAGATGGAGTCCTGGTACACTTTTCCTTTCAGGTAAAAAAATACTATAAATGGCATTTATCCCAGATGATGGACTAAGTATAGTAGATTTGTATCAGTAGATCTAACTTCCATGGTTCCTTGATCTTTCTCCACTAGATGTCTTCATTTGGGACTAACTCCAAGTATCAGTTTAAGAAACATCTGTTGACTTCAAGATACTATTAGATGAGTCGTTCATACTGCAGACATGATGAATTCCACGTCCGTTATCTTCGAGATGCGATAATCCTCATTCGCCGGTGGTAATATGCAACAACGTCTTGGGACGACAATTCGAATTGCAACTTTAATACCTGAAAATGAATCATCAATTGTTAAGTTTGATTCTATTTTTTGTTAAAATATTGGCCTGTATATATTGTTGCTAAATAAATGGACCTATACTAAAATCTTGTTAACTGTCTTATACTAAAATTGTTTTCCATGGCAAGGAGTGTAATTCTCTTTATTTTGGCGGTAGAGTTAAGTGACACTCTGTATAGACACGGGCGAAATAATTATTGGAGCAGGTACTAATTATTTTTGAAGGATTATTGTGGAAGAAATTTTTTATCCCTATGCGTGTTTGATCTCGCCAAGGCTATTTTACAATATATCAAGCATGTTAGAGGCATTTCCTTTATAAATGCATAAAACTTTAGAAAAAATAATAAATTGTATTTAGCTCTGTAGCATTTCATTTTGGATTCACGTTGATCTGACTTATGTAAACAGTTGTTTTGTTGCTAGATAAATTCCCTGATTTCTCTGAAAACCTCTTTATGGAAATTTATTCAATCTTTCTACAACTTTGAACAATTAAAAGAAAAAGAAAAAGTTGATATTGCATAGCTATCTAACTCAGAAAATTAAAGCAGGTTGGTGATATTCTAAAGATATTATTAGATATATAATTTGTATATTTGCACATAATGGCCATTGAACCACAATGCAAGATTAGGATCATTACTCTACAATCTTTATGCACCTTTGAAATAAAACATTAGTATAACATACCTAAACAATTGCGACATGTACTTAAGTAGTGTAAATATAAACCTAAATGCGAATTAAATAAGCTTGTAAAAGAAAATGTATAATTTACTTTTCATATTTAATATTCAGACTAGGTGTCTTTAAATCGTCATTTGAATGAACCGTCAACTGTGCTTAAATATTTGTGTTTTGTACTCGTGAGTAAATAAATACTATTTAATGGGAAATCTATTTTTTTGCAGAAAGAGATAAATAGAATTTAAAAAATAATGGCAGTGAGGAATACGCCGTTTCGTGTCTATAATGCATTCTTAGGATTGATTTTCCATATTGCCTATTCAGTTAATGGATACCCGAATTCAAAACAAAATGCATATAAGAATTTGAGAAAGCATGAAGAGAATTCAAATCAGCACAATTCTTTCGAGTTAACCTCAAAGATGCTTCTATAATGTTGACACCAAAAATAGAGTTGGCTGATCCATTTTGTTCCTACACTGATCAAGAAATGCACTCATAATTTTAGATCGATAAGACTGGCGGTGTCATCGTTGCATATGAAAATAACATGCATGATCCCTTAATATACTGCATACTCAAAATTACAATTCGAACGCTATTTGAATCTAAAAAAGAAAATATCAGCTGGAAGGTGAATAATTTATGCATAATGATGGGTGTAGTAGATTTTGACTCCTTTTAACAAAATATATTCGTGTATGATATAGGGTACTAAATACAACCAAATTTAGAAGTTATAAAATACAATAAAACCATAAAAAATCCGAACAGGAATAAAAGTCTTAATATTAAGACGTCTTTTACTATACAGTAGTTTTAATATTAAATCTCTATTGTTTAGACGACATCAAGAAAGGAAACCACGAGGTATGATTAATATCATACCATCAATGATATGCTACAAGGAATTCCATTCTTCATCCAATACTCTATAAATCTCCTGCAGGTGATGGACGGGAAACAGCAACCTGGCAGCAGGGTATTCCTAGTCATTCTTCATGGGGTTTAAATCCGGAGATTTGATTGGCCTGTCTATTCGATGGATATCGTCGGTTTCAAGACAGTCCTTTAGAAGGCTTGTGAGGATGAGCGTTGTCATTTACGATCAAGAAGCTTGGACCAACAACTTCTCGAAAATTTGGCATATAGGAATTTAGGATCTCATTTCGATAGGCATACCATTAGTAGCATCTCCATGAAATACATGCAAGGTGTACGGTTATTTATCCTGATGCTTCCCCATACATGCGTGATATGCAGTTTGTTGGATGATACTGCATTCATGTTTCTCTCTAGATTAATTGGTGTTGGCTTTCATTTTGTAGACTAACTTTTGACTCGTCTGCAAGCAGAACCTAAACCCAGTCATCATCGCTCTAAGAATGGTGTTAATGACATGATATGACGCCACCCTACATCCTGGTGTCTATAACCTCAAGGGTTATCAAACCAGTTGGATGGATGCAGGGTGAATGAATACAACCACTTCCACCACAGGGCCCCTAAGGTTCCACGTGAACGCCGCATCCCGAACAACTTTAAAACTTCCCCCATATTTTTAACTTTTTGAAAAACCACAAGAATTGCACTGGAGTAATTACAGATTCATAACATATAATATGTGTTAATGACAGAAACACAGAAGAGTTTTATAATTAGAAGACATGAGAGAAAGACACATAACGAATCTCTTCACATGTTGTCCAACTTCACCAAGTCTTCGACACATGGTCTGGCGCATTATATTTCACCCAGTAGCTGCTGCTGGCTGTTAAGATAGTTCTCAAATTGTAGATGCTCTTGTCCCTGCGTTAATAACGGTAAATATCGCTATGCCTGACAGCTGTGGGTCTCGGGTTGTCTTGGAACAGTCTCCTGGATATGCCTTCAGTCTCAGGGCATGACTATCAAAAGTGTGATACTACTCACCATCCAGAACTCAAAATGTGCACGATTTGTTAGAAACACTTCGGTAGATACATACGAAAATGGTAGTTTTTGGTAGTTACACATGAGAAATTACAATATCTCAAATCAAACAGCAACGGTAATATAAGGTTTTTGCTCTACTTTTGAATAGCATATTCTCTTTCAGAAAAAAAAAATCATTACGATTTATCTCTTGGAATCAAATGATAAATGGGGGCACCTCCATATTCCCCGGAATTTATCTATATTTGAATAGTACAAGTCACCTTTTCAAAGCTTAACATAACGCTGAAAGAAAACAAATATGTACTAAAGAGCAGACACTATTAAACTGATGGAAAAAATTTAAAGTTTATAATAAGTGAATAAATATCGTTGTTTAAGGTATCTAAATTTCTTTCGTTAATAACTGCGATCACGAGCTGGATTTTTGAAATTCAAAGTTGCTTCATAGATTAAAAGTTTATGTTATGAACAAGAGTAACAATGATGAATTTCCATTTGCCATTGGTATGAGAGCTACATTCATGAAGTAGTCCAAAAGAATAAAATGACACCTTCTTGTTTAGAAAATATGGAGAACATACCCTTATAGAAATCATTCAATCACTGTAAGTTTCTACAAGAAGCGCTACTATTTTACTACAAGTGCAGGTTGATTTCGATATTGTTACAGAAACCAACTATATAGTGTATCTTTAAAAGACGGTATTTGTCATCAGTGATTGAAAATTTGGCAAAATCAGTCCCTAATCCTCCTTTTCCTGAGCAGAAAGAGTAGAATATTAAAAAATGAAGGCCTTTTTTGCATTCATTTCTATATTTTTGTATTTTTTTTAAAAGTTACTAATTTCGTCTTCTTTATTATGACTGCTTCTCCTTTTTTATTAGTCAGCAGACACATATTTTTTCATATAAATGTAGTTGAAGTAGTTTCATAAATGTTTAGTCAATCTAAATGAAGGCATATGTGAAATTACCGAAATCCTTTTATTTCTTTTTTCAGAATTACACATCTTCTAAAGTGAAATAATAATAATAATAATAAAAACTTGGTATAAAGAATGAAATAAATGTCTCAATTTCTTATGAATTGAATCAAGCATTGATTCACTGTAATTACATTTTTGCTTTGCGAGTTACAAAAAAGAAGAAGGGAAAATATGAATGCACGGTATAATATATATTCCTTTCTAAAAGTAATTCAGAAAGCTGAAGTGAAGTTTCTAATATGAGCAAAAATAAATCACAAAAGCCCAGTTTTTTCTTTTTTCTCCCTACTTTTAACGTAAGGAAAAAGGGCTCCCATTCATCCTAATCCTGCTTATTGAGAACATAAAAATTGCGGTTGACAAATACTGCTTTCTACATAATTTTTTCCTCTTAAAATTAAGAAAGTTCCCCTTTAAAATGTTGCTTGAAAGAGTGACTTCCAAATGCCAACAAAAATTTGTCCACGTACAAAAAAAATCCTTGCTAAAAATTTTTCAAAGATAAGAGAAATTGCTCTTCGTACCGATTGCAAAGTAAATAGAAAAAGGGTAGGCCATAACTCCCTTTTTTTATCACTATCTGTTCAAACATGAGAAACAGGATTATAGTCTAAAAGTGTTAGCGATAAATTGCAAACAAGGCTATTTTTAGGTTAAACGCTACAGATAAGCATATAAAAATGGCAACACAGCATAAAAAGGAGGGCAAATTAGGCAAAAAAGGATGTGGAGGAAAAGGTTGAAGGTTTAAGCATATATCTAGGAGGAAATGAATCCCTTAATCTATTGAATGATTAAATATATTTCAAGAGCATATACCAAAAGCAGATATTTTGAAAAGTTTTAATTAAGTTGAATATGCCCGTTCACTTCTTATTTATTAACAAATCAAATAAAAGAGTTTTGAGGAGCTGTCTATCAACTAGTTGTTAAAATAACCCATTCTATTTTTACTCTATCGTATACGAACTATAGGAAGAGAAAGAACTATAATTTTTGATATATTCGATCTCGACATTGATGATGAATTATTTATTCATTCTTTGATGAATCTCTACGTTATAAAGCTCCTCCAGCACGAAAAAACAGTTTTTGGAACACTATAATTAAAAAAAAGAAACGGGCTAGAGTTATAGTTATGTGACCTTAACACCAAAACAGCAGATTAGTTTCAGATTTCCGATCATATTGGTTTAAAGGGAAAAGATACTAATACAAAGTGCATGTTGGATTCTCTTCACTATACGACGAATCTAAACACAAAACGCGCCATATTGTTTAAGTATACGAGAAAGTCGCGGGGAGAACGCTCCTACTGGTTTCCTTAATCTTTAAAAATTTCAACATAAAATAAAGAGAAATTGTTAGAAACAAAGCATGTAACGATTTATTGAAAGGAATCAAGTATATCTGATAATGTTTCTTGCAGTTTTTCACCTTTGGAAGCTGCAGTAGCCTACTGTTAAGGTCTCGACTCCGGGCCGGAGGGCTCCAGGCTCGAAACCCGATTCCACCGAAGATCTGCCGTGTGTGGGGCCTATTGCACTTTAAATCATACGTAGTGGTCAAACGTCCTCCAGTTGGTGTGGTGCAACACAACACAACCCACCCCGACCCAGTCTATCTTACTGGGTTTAAGGCATTTAAGCCCCGGCGGGGGGGGGGGGAAGAGAACCGACCACCATCTCGCAAGCCCCACTCGCATTTATTAAAAAAAATTCCTTCACATTTACATACTACACCCCGCAACATGGGTGTAAATTAAATACATATGGACATATATAGGTTTCTCATTACAAGGGCTCACCCGGCCAAGGGGGCAATAACAGCATATAAAGTGAAAATTACGTACTAATAAAAATTTGCCATGACCGGGGAGAAACAAACATTCTTAATTTTAATTATTATGGCATTCCATGCACAAAGTTGGTGTGGTGCGGAAGCTTGGAGAGGAGGGTGCCAGCTCAGGTGCCTTCCTCGTCATCTGACCGTGGTTCAAAATTAAGAGATCAGTCCCAAAATAGGCCTCGTGTTGCTTCGAAACGGGACGTTAATATAGCTAAACTAGGCTTACCATTTTCGCCTTTGTAAATACTTACCCATAAATTTTACTAGCTGTACGAATAACGTCAGTTTTTCAGCCGATTTTGGTGATTTAATTTCACTTTTTTTCACTAACAATTCTCTTCAATTATCCCATGAGCAGATTTTTATTGCAATCTATGTCGAAAAATGATATTGAACCTTAAAGGAAAAGATGTCATTAGTCTTAGAACTGACAACAGATTAATCTTGTATGAAGTGCTGCTTTTGTATTTTAGTACAATTAGCTGCATGATCAAAGTACCGAAAGACAAATTTACAAAAGCCTATGTTTGATGCTACTCCTCTCAATCCTAATATTTTATAACCTGTCTATTTAATGATAGAAGCAAAAACATTCCTGTTAAAGTAAAATTTAGTTACGCTCAAAAGAATTAGTCACAAAAGATTAATTCTGGAGAAAGTAAAACTCAAAGTTTTTGTTTGTCTTCAGACTAGGATCTGTTACATTCATCGTGATCGATGTACAGTTAAATTATAGAGCTTTAAAAAGTTGTCAGTATTCATATACAACAACTTTTCTTTTGTTCCTCTAAATTTGATGAATCGTCTGTCTAATATCATTTCTGCTATCCTGTCCGATTAACGATTGCTTTGCTAGTCTTTCCACAGCCCTTCTCAATAAATGAGGACAAGTACTGCGCAGCTGAGATTTTTGCCATTTGTCTGTTTACCTCTTCGATCATTACTGAAACTAGTTTGGCATAGAAACTTTTGTGCTCAAAAAAGCAGATAGTCCCAATTTTCTTTGTTTAACCACTTCTGAGGCCGTGGTAAGTATACTTGCCACCAAATTCATTATTTTTAAATGCAATTTTTAAGGTTGGCGTAAGTTTTCGCCAAATTTTTCGATGAAACAAAAACCTGGATATTCCTGTTTCTTATCTCAAACCATAACGAAGTGTCTTGATTTGATAATTAATTATTAATTAATTAGAAAAAATTAATGTCATCCAATAAGCTAAATGAATTTCTTTTCTTAAATTAATCTCAATCCCAAAGTTATTTTATTCTATCTCATTGTACGAACGGATTCAATTAACGCTCACGTGATACACATCAATATAAGTAATTACTTCTAACTTACTTAACTTACTAAGTTTGAAATTCTTTGCAATTTTTATTTGCTGCTAGTCACTATATAGGATTAGACAACGCAGAATTAGATGTTACATTATTTGTGCAGTGAGTTTTATCATGTGACTGTGACGTCACGTGATTTCAGTAGAGTTGTAAGGATGAATGGCTTCCTGGGATATGTATGATTTCCCGTCCGCTTGTTGTTACTTTTCTATGATGAAACCATTTGTTGTTATTACGTTGCGTTTATCAAATTCTATTTTTTTAATGCACCGATATTCTGATAATATTCTTTATTAAATTTATCTGAGTCGAGTTGAAAGTGATAACAGCATCAATTGTTATAAGTTTGGATATACGTTTCTCTTTAAAAAGGCTGTAAATTTAATCTTAAAACTGGTATTATCTCCTTTGCTCCGAAATTAGCAATAAAATCAAGAAGTTACAAGCATTTATAAAATAATGCGTATCAATACCATGAGAAACAACCAAGTGTTTTTAATCTCTACATACGAATTTATCCTACTACCTAATTCGATAATACTTGCTATTTTGGGAATGCATTGTTGTTTAGATAAGACTTCACAGCACACTTCCGATGAGTCGTGTGCCACGTGAATTTTGATCTCTAAACTAATTGTTATGAATGACTTAATTAGAATTACAAACTCCAGGATCTGATAATTTAATGACGCGACAGATACGTCAAAAAGCATCATGAGTAAAGATCAAAAACTTTTAAAAATATCTGATGAACTCTCTTGCCTATTCAAAATGATTGCTAAAATGGGTGCAAAAGCAAACTTCATAGTTCCTTATGGTGAAACGTAGATCTTAAAGATTATAAAATTTCAATGAATAATTTTTGAATACGTCAATCGCAATGCAGATACGTCAAAATGAATCTTGAGTAATGTTCAGAAGCTTTGCAAAGTATATGACGAACTCTCTCGCCTAATTCATTCTGATTTGTTCTTCATAGTTGCATATGTTGAAACGTTAATCTAGAATATTATTGCAAGATTTTAAATAAACATTTTATGGATTTTAAAATTTTCTAAATCATATTTTTCTGATAAAATAGGGAAAGACAAGGGAAAAAAATTAGAAAACTGTATCTGTGTATTTAGTTTATAAAAAGCACCCAAAAAAATTTAAAGTATCAGATACTCAGGTTCTTTTTTTTGTCTTTGCACTGAGGGTCTTTTCTCTTGCAAAACATGATTAATTTATCATATATATATATATTTCAATTTTATTTTGGTTTTTATCTATTTTTTGCCATTGTGCCTTGATTGTTTTTGAGTTTTTTACTTGTGTTTCTAAGTTTGCTTTGATATATATATATATATACATAGCTCAGTTTGGTTAGAATATCGTCCAGTTTCGAAGCAACATGAGGGCAATTTTGGGACCAACCACATAATTTTGACCGGTGGTTTGAAGACGAGGACGACACCTAATCTGTCACTTTCCTATACAAACTCCCTCAGCATACCTGTGGAAGGACTTTTAACCACCGGCAAATTTAGCATGCACGACGTTTGTATACACGGCGGACATTTCGTCGAGTCGTGTCTCGAAACCGTGCCCCTCTGGTCCTGAATCAGTGAATGCCTTGCAGCTACCGCGGTGGCCTAGTGGTAAGGTTTCAACTTCCGGGCTGGAGGGTTCCAGGTTCGAAACCCAATTCCACTGACGGCTCATTGTATATGCGAGCCTGCTGCACATTAAATTAGACGTCGGAGGCCAAATGTCCTCCCGCTGATGTGGCGTGGAAGTTTGGTACATCCTCTGGGTAGGTTGTGCCGGCTTGGGCAAATAAATAAACACTCTAGAATAACTTCTTGTGACATCACAATCATATGACAAAAGTAACCGCGCATGCCAACTAACACAGTTAACTGCACGTTTCTCGTTGTACTGTGACGGCGTGTTTTTTTCTCTCTCTCTACTGCGAGATGTACGATGGATTTCAATAGTAAACTGGCACGATGAATTAGTCGTGTATAAAGTGATGAATATCAATTGACTCCCTGAAAAATATAGCAATTTAAAAATCTTCTGCTCTTATGTGTTTGGAATGTGTTGCATTAAAGTTTCAATTGGCTGAAATTCGTATGCATCTACCAATTCAAAGAATCAAAGCAAGAAAATATTTTGAATGATTTGTGCACTTCTCAAATGGAGGAAATTCGTTTGTAGCTAAGTTAAACAGATTTATTATCATTTTAAAGACTTCATCACGTGGCGTTATTGTCATTTCTTCCTTCTTCCCTAGAGGCCGAGGTGGTAAGATCTCGGCTTTGGGGCAGGAGGGTTCCAGGTTCGAAACCCGATTCCACTGAAGATCGGTCTTGTATTGGGTCTGTTGCACGTTAAATTATTCGTAGGGTGCCGAACGTCCTCCCGTTGGTGTGGTGCGGAAGTTTGGAGAGGGGATGTCAGTTCAGGTGTCCGTCCCAAAATAGCCCTCGTTTTGTTTCAAAACGAGGCGTTAATACCACTAAACTAATGTAGCAGCCACCGCAGACCCATAGTTTCTCTTGTACATAACATTATTGTTGAAACGTATTCTAAAAGCTTTAATTTTCTAGATTAAAAATTTACTCTCATCCTATTTTTTCATAAATTGCTTTATTTTCTAAAATAACCCAACTTTTGAGTACAAAGTCTTTATCACATTCATCTCCAGTAAAGCTCTGCTGTTTATAGTATCATGATAACCAGTACGAAAAAGTATCAATTTTTGCTTGAGTTTTTGCATGCCATTTCCGACCTATGAAAAAACATAATTTATTAAAACATTGCGGACGGATCACGAGTTTACTCGTGTATTACTCGTACATCTGCAACGAACGGATCACAAGATAACTTATGTTTTCTGCACGCCGTCCATAGATGGCTCTTGCTGTGATCTATTCTAACTACTCCGTCTATGTAGGCATTTAAACCACTAATTAATGTATAAATTCTCCTCAATTTCTTCCACGTTTTTTCTCTTATTTACAGTTTTTCATTTCATTTTGGTATTTCAAAGAGACCCTATATTTGTCATCAAGTTCCTCGTGCTTTTAATGTGGCGTCAGCTTTTATATTTAAGCCCTGAAAGTTTGAAATAGATATTATAAAAAGTTGATGAGATATGTAAGCTTATTAATAGTTTAATGCAAATACCCGGCAGCAGTAGTAAATTGGAAAAAAATGTCCGGTCTTTAATGTGTTAATAGACTAAATGCAGTAACTACATTCATTTAGTAGCCTTGAGATGCTGATGAAATGCATTATATTACCGATTTCTTTGCCCTGAATTTGAAAGGAAAGCTTTACGGGTTAAAAACTGAAAGCGATATTTTTTTCGGTAGATAAATGATGCCGAGGGAAAAAGTTTACTTACGGGTAAAGAATTCTTCCCCTAGCAGTCCCTTGTAATATTCTCGCCTTACGCTTATTTGCTTCACAGATATTGCGGCTGAGAAAATAGTTTGTTTATTCCCATTTCTTTTAGCCTTTAGGGGACGAAACAGAACCCACTGCCATTTAGATCTATCAGGGGAAAAAAGCGGAATTGGAAATCATCACAGGAGTAGAATAAATAGGACGGTGCACAGTTGAAGAAGCCCTTTTAGGAGGTGG
>BGPR01002682.1:14801-58229 GCA_013235015.1 Araneus ventricosus
GTATGGATCCGTTTATCCCTCCTTATAAAAATATTATTCGATGTCTTGGCGCGGCCTCAATTTCAAACTTTCTACTATACTTGATAGTGGGATGTTTTCCCACATCACAGCAGTTTGTCCTCCTCCAAAAATACATTTCTTTTCGAGCTATCCAATAAGAAAAATAAACAAAAATAAAACTGTCGTTCACACAGTGAAGTTTTCAAAAGTTATATACTAAAAATACTTGTTAAAAATAATTCATTCACCATATTCACTTCATAAGCAATGTTAATATATCAACCATTGTATTATGCGTTTAAGTAAAAGTGTATTTTAAATTATTTCAAATCTGATGCACGTTAACAATTGTACAGCAGTTTGTCCTTCACAAATACGTTTCTTGTGTAATGATTCAAAGCGAGGAAAAAAAAGTAAAATAAAAATAGTTAATGCAGAGAAGGTTTAAAGGATTGTATACTAGTAATGCTTGTTAACCTCTTAACTGGTTTGTTTTCTAAACTACCTAATTAGAAGACATCTTCTATTTTGGGAATGCGTTGCAATTTTAATTCAGTTGAAAACCTAAAAAACAGTTCAAATGTTTGTGGATTCCACGCAATTTTTGTATCGAATTATAACGTCAGGCGAATGATTGTTTTAGTTTTTAAATTGCGATAATTCGATGCACATAATGGCTTACGGCAAACCAGTTAAGGGGATAAAAATATTCTTTCATCACATTCACTTCATAAACAATGTAAATATTTCAACTTCTGTGTTGTGTAAGTCAATAAAAGTGTATTTTAAATCTGATGCACGATAACTATTGTATGTCTTATTACTTGACAAGCAGTAAGATATACGTAATTGTAAATCATAAATGTTGGGAGCATTCATGGGATTTAACTGAAGCCTTTCGATCAGTTTGGCTCACTGATAAATATTGTAATAATGGAATATAATCCTGTTATATCTCGAAAGTCAATGTAAACCGAGAAAGCCATTTGAACTATAATTCTGTATGAAAATTAAGTAGAATTTATACAAATCTACCCTTCTAGGAGGGTGCCATTTTTTTGATCTGGCCGAATCAGATCGACAATAGTTCTAGACCATTTTTTGATGGCAATTTTTCTTTCTTTTTTGATTACGGATTGAAAAGAACTTTGGAATGAATAGGGGATAATAGCCTTTGTAGCTGAAAATCCCAAAACCCTATTTTTCAAATCAAATCAAATCTTCAGTAAAATCCTGAAAAACAGAATATCGTTAATAATTCCAGCAAATAATTCTAATCATAACACGACAATCTCTCCGAAACTGAGCTAACAAATTAATTCATAAGCCTAATTAATGAGGCAACTAATTCTCACCTGGCTACTTTCTCATCTAGGAACTTGAGATTTTTCATTCATTCGACAGGCATACCTGAAATTAGTGAAGTATCAATTAATTTTTGGTTAATTTTAATTGAAACATATACATTGAGTTGCACTTGTTTAATTTCAAAAAGGATTTTTAAAAAATATTTTTTGCAAAATGTACGAAGTTTTCAAGACATTCAAAGAATTGAGTAAAATAAATAGTGAAAATAAAAACCCATATTTTTATCTCAAGATTGTTATATTTTTCTGAACTTTTCAGAAGCAGTGTTTTTGCGTAAGACTTAAAGAAATTTAATTAATCAAAACGAACAAGGTTATATTTCAGTATTGCGAAGCAAGTAATTAGAGCCAATTTATAAAAAAAAATTATTACTTTACTTCCTTCCAACAAATTAGAAAAAAGAAGGAAATTTTTTACGTTATTGGATTTCTTAATCTGAAAAGAATCTTGAAGAAGAATGAAATGTTGCTTATTAAGAGGTATATTTGTAAAAATATAAACAGAACAAAATTATTAAAAATGAGTAATTTTAAATTATCAATTTGTTATTTATTACTCCCATTGTCCGAAAATATGGGAGACATTTTTAAAAAAACATTCAATATTAACGTATAAAATGAAGAATTTAGTAACCAATTAGCCTTGTTTGTATTTGGTTGTAGCCATTAAATAACAAGTTATTTAAAACAAACATTTAGATTCGATTTAGTCAGAAATTTCGAATAAGAAATAAGTTTTATTTTGTATAAAATATTAAGATACCCAATGCATTTACGAAATCGGCGATTTTGATGAAAGTAGTACTGTATTGCAAAGAAAAAGTTACGAATCGAAGCATTTAACCGAAATTCCTCTAAGATTCCTCATATCAATAAGACAAAACTTCGTCGTGCGGGATGGTTACCAGCCAATTTAGTATGTTCTCAAGAAGCCTTAGACAAGACCAAATGCCAATTCAAATGAAATTAATTTACATTTCAAATTATGTTTATGTATATCATTAGTAAATTTTACTCAAATAATATAGCAATTACAGTAATCACATCCTCATCCTGGACATGCTGAAAGACAGGCCGCCACGACAAAAAATCGGCACTGTGGCCGACGCAAAATTACGAGCGGGCAATGTGACGACCCCACCTTTTACGGGCACAAGTCATCAGAGATGGGCCCTAAGAGCCACACCATATTTATTATATCCCACCAGGAAGCGAGACTGCTCACTTATACGGCAGGTTCTCATCCCCATATTTGAGGTGCCGCCTTAAGTGGGAAGGCGTTTACTTAAACGCATGCTGTAAATTCGGACAATAATTATTTCGAATTGTGCACCATATTTTTGGACAGAGAGAGTAGTATTCTTAATATGATGTGCAATGAATTAATAACACAATATATTTCACTTCTAAGCATTCGTTTATTGTTCAGAGATAAACATAAGGTTAAATCTAATTTCCCTTCAAGTAATTCTTAAATAAAAATAGCGTTTCAAGATTTGTTGAACTTATTCACCAGAACTTATTCTAGTTTTATTTCAAACACGTTTCGTTTATTGTTCCGTTATTGTAAGGACGATTTGTTTCATGGTTTAAAAATTAATGCAACAATTAATAATTAAAATGGTTTAGAAAATGATTAGAAATTCATTATCAGAGGTTTTTGAATTTAAATTTGTATCGAGAATAGATTCAAAACACAATATTCTCAAGAAAGAAAGTCGTCTACATTTTAATCTAACTCTCTTAAATATGTTTCAAAAACTAATTAAAAACAAACAATGTAACTTAAGATATTTCGAATACAATCCATGTTTTTACTAGGTGCTTCTAGTACGTTAAGGCTAAATTTCAAGATCTGGTTAGAAATGTAGATTAAAATTCAGAATAATACTAGATAAGGACATGATAAATTTTAAATAAATAAAAAAAAGGATTTTTTGAAAAATGGTTTTAAATTTGTTTACTACTGCACTCATGTCCATAAATACAGGAGATTTGAGAATATCAGAAAATAGAAAAGCCCTAAAGTAAAACTTTTTGATGAAGTAGAACTACATATGAATCACTCAATGTAGAAAGGGAACAAGTCACTAGATACTAATTTTACAGGAGACAAAAAAAAGTATTTACTATCGTTCCTGGTTAAGCAAAATTTAATTCAATTTTTTCTAAAAATGTGAGACTGTCTTCTAATACTCATTTCATGCACATTTTAGATTGAGAAACATAACCATCCTCCTTTAAAAAATGTTTTATGTCTTGGATTTGTTCCCTTTCTTATATTTTCTAGATTAACATGCTTATATTTCAATCTGAAATAAGCCACTAGATTGCGCAGAAAGTACCTTGTTAGGGACAGAGCAGCTGGCGCAGTGTATAAAAGGAACCGTTGCTGTGATGTAATGAAGTTCAAGACTAGAGTGCAAGATTCAGATTGCCATAGAAGAGTATTCAGATCATCCCCAGGTTACAAAGCTGCAAGACCACCGGTATTCGGCAGTAACAGCCAAAGAAATAGTCAAAGTACTGCAGCAGACCTGTCATGACAGCTGTTGGCATCCACGGGCACCACAGTCACACACAGAAAACTGGTACATAATTTTCAACACGCCACAGGGCATGACTACAAGCAAACTTTGCACAGATGATTGAGAGAATAAGGTCTATATGGCCGTTGGCCTTTCACGGCTGTTTATTGCCGGAGCCGGTTACCCTGGTGCAGAGAACATGCTAAGTGGACAAGAAAACAGTGGGCCTGTCCAGGAAACATGCACTGTTCGTGAAACAGTGACGAATCCAGGTTTTCTCTGCGATCTGTCTCACGTCGTATATTCATATGCAGAGAAACAGGGACGCATTACAAGCAGGAAAATGTCACTAAATGCCACTGCAACGGTGCGCTGGATTGATGGCTTGAGGTGTTATTATTCTGGGTTCTCTAGCAGATCTCTATGTCGGAGATTTAACGAGATATCATTCTGACATGAGAGAGATAACATTCTGCCATGTTCAGAGGTGTCATGGGCGCATGTTTTGTCCTTGTGCATGGCAACGTCTGTCCTGACCGTGTAACCATCGTGAACGAATGCTTAGAAGAGGATATCACCCGTTTGGAGTGGCCGGCATTCTCCCTTTGATTTGAACCCTATTGAACATATATGGGATAAGCTAGGGCGGCGGACTTCCGCACACATCCACATTCTAGATTTATTCTAGAACTTCGGATAGCACTGATTGAAGAATGGAACAGCCTATCGCAAGAACACATGGGTGATTTAGTGCTGAACATATCCAGACGTCGCACTGACTCTCTTGCAGCCTATTAACCTTCATATAATATTAATATGCAGTCTATTAACCTTCATAAAAACCACTAGATGTTGGTTTTTCTAGACGAAACATGTATTCTCCCTTTTCTGCAGGAAGCATTTCACTTAATTTATTGGGTACTGTGGAACATGTACCTTATTTTTGTATTAAACACGCTTTACATTTATAACAAATTTTGGGGGCTTTCTTGCCTTAATTCATACATACTGTCATTATCCTTAATTTATGGACATGAGTGCATTTGTTTTTCATTTACACTTACGTGATTTGCTTTATGCACGAATGTTCATATTTGCTTGGGCGATTTCTTTTAAACTAAAATATGAAAAATGAAGGTACTCATAATAATGGCATTCTCAATTGCATTCTCCTCTTTTCCGAAAAACATAACATTAACAAACTGTATTGAGAAATAAATTTATGGTGTTATAATATAAAAACATTTCCTCTCGTACTTTCTCTCGCTTCCTTTCAACTAGAGTTATAACCTTTTGCCCAATCTTTTTCAAACAGCAAAAGTAGTTTTTTGTTTACTGTCAAAAACAGTTGTGCGGGAAAAATTAATTTTTTTCCCTTTGATGTACAGTTATGAGCTTACGAGAGGGGTTTTAATTTATCATCATCGAAAACAGTTACTTCACTTCCTAGTTCTTTTCAAGATTTGTAGTTTGACTTCAGATAATGCTGATGAATATCCATTGGTGTATTGATAAAATTTAAACCATTTATTTAGTTTCAAATTAATTCATGGGTGAATGTGGTCAGGATATAGTTGCAATTTCGGACTATTTCACTTTCTCAGACGTGTATTTGGTAAATCTAAACTCTTTAGCTTTCTCAAATTTTGCTGTAGAACAAATACATCATTCAGAGATTATATACATTCAAAACTTTTAGACTATAAAATTCAAACACGGGGTTAAACTTCTTATTATATTACATTCTTATTAATGTATAGTAATTAATCCTCATCGAAAATACGCGTGAAGTTTTGGAGTCATAAAATTCCTCTCAAATTCCAGTTGATAACCAATGAATAGTAAAGGTTTTAATGGTAATTTATGGAATAGCTGGCGAGATTGCAAAAATTGTTCACTTATTAACATCCCATAACATTTCTCTTCCTGCCAACAATTCTTAAAATTTATGCATTTTAAGTGTAGCTTTTATAACCAATGGAGTTCGACATTATTACATTTAACCTGACACAGTACGGGTAAATAAAACCCTTGTCCAATTAAACTCAAAATTCCAATCCATTCCTTAGTCCTAGAAAGGCAAATGAAGATAGTAAAAAAATGCCCAATTACTACCCCATACAATGACGCGCCTGACTCATGAACCGAATTACAAAATTTTTGATATTTAAATCTGCAGTAAGTCAAAGGAGCAATCAGTTTAAAAGACCAAAATTGTTTGAGTATACTGAAGCATTTCAGATGTCTTTTACGTTCTGGTATGGATTTATTTATTATGGAACATGAGATACTACTCGTACACCACTAATGTGCATCACGTGGTTTTCAGAAGAAATGTACCAAGCGATTCAAACCATGCAACAATTCCTTTAAAAAAAGATAAATAGTTAACAAAAGTAAAGAAGAAGAATTAAAAGAAGTATAATAAAAACAAACAACAGTACAGCAAAATTTAATTAAAAGAAGTGGGTAAAAGGGATTAAAAACAGAACTAAAGAAAGCATCATACGAAATTCCACCATGAATTGAAAGCCAAAATTTATATAATTATAGAATCAAAGTTTTACAAAAGTATACCTGCTCTTATATGGATTGAAATAGCAATAGATGTCTCAAATGGGATGTTTCATCTACTGAAATGGTTAAATGAATTCGTAGGTCAAAGGGTTAAAATGCATACTTCAGGTTTCAATCCAATACTTGAAGGGTTGAGTGAAAACCATTGCCTATTTAAAATACACTGGTGTCTAAAAGTTTAGAACAATTCTTAAGATGCAACAAATTTGATACTATGGTTCGCAATCAGTTGCGGAGAATCGTGGGATATACTATCGTCGGAACTCACATTTTACAGTGAAGATTCGGTCATAAGGGCATTTGGGGGGCGACCAGAAAGTGATGAAGTCGAAAAGGGATTTTAACATATCCTATTTCACAGAAAGCTGATTATGAGTTGAAACTTTCATTCGTTTGATCTGTACAATACTTTCGTGCATTTTTGTAAAAATAGAACAAATATTCGGGAAGATATAAAGGTTTCTTTTTAAAATCCCAAATTTTTTTTAGCATGTGTTTTGCTTATAACATGCAGAGTTTTCACCCAAATTATGCGAAACTTACAGAATACTTGACAATATGTAAAAGAGGCACTGTATTAAAATTTGAATTAAATACTTTGAATAGGTATTACAGGAAATATAACTATGCCCTAAATGCCTTCGTGACAAAATCTTCACTCTAAAATGCGAGTTCCGACGATAGTGTGTCCCATAATTCTCCGCAACTGATTGCGATCCATTCTACCAATATTAACTCCAAATTTGTCGCATCTTAAGAACTGTACTAAATTTTTGGACACCAGTGTATCATTATGATCAGGATTAATTTGAACTATAAAAAAGAAAAATATAAACACAGACAATTTCCAGATGTCAGAGCCTCCAGAAATCAAGCTAAAATTAAGAAATACTTTTTAAAATGTCTTGAAGCCAAATTTGTCAATAACTTTCTGAAAGGGTGTTGTAAAACATAAGTTAATTTTAAGTAATTTTTTTAAAAATATAAATTTTTTGTCTGGCTAATGAAATTGCTTGAAAATGTGTGTGCATATATTTAGGTATACATCATACTAATATTCTAAATTAGCATGATGTACACCTAATCATTTCGGAATTTTACTTCAAGGAATTTTTTCGGATTTTTAAAATGGAATCACAATAATGTAGGAGAGCATAAATTAATTTTTAATATATTTAAAATATATACTTTTTGCCTCTGTAATTTAATTTCTTGAAAATATATGTGTATGTGCATATTTTTATATCATAATAATTTGAAATGATGTGGGATTTTTACTCCATGGAAATTTCAAGTGTTTTTAAAATGGAGTCACAACCGCTCCTGTTCAATTCTTACATTCAAATCTAACAAAATTCAATTTTCAAAAACCGATGCATTCATGACAAAAGATTAAATTTTTTACTTTTTTTTCTATCAATATGCCGAAAGTTACAATTGTTTGAAAACTGCTCAAATAAATTTAAAGACAGATGTTTCTTACAGACATGACAGCAAACGATCTAAAACAAATTTGGAAATTATTATAACATTAGCGCCATCTGGCTGTTATAAATTGGTTGAAGGTTGATTACGCAACAGCGCAAAGGGTTAAAAGTACTCCTATCCAAAAGCAAATCAACTACGTAGATAGATAGCAAAAAAAGTAGGGGTAAATGTAAATACAGACGGCCCAGAATAAAAAAATTATCTTTTACAGATAATCCAGTCACATGAGATATTTCTGGTTTGGAATTCATGCTCTTTACTTTTTGATGTTCGTTATCGTTGAAAGCTTACTGAGAAACGTGAAACTTATAAATTTATCATACAAGTGCGTTTCAATCTAGCAGTTTTCATCGTATTTTTAAGTCTATAAAATTGCATGTTGTTTACTTCGAATCTATTCTTTTCGCCTACGATATAATTATTAGATTAAACATTACTTCTATTTTTCAAATAAATCTACGGGAAATTCCTTTCGTAGAATTTGTTTCAAATGACATTCGTTCTCTCTTCACGTGGAAATCTTTTATAGTCGTAGACACTATTTTATAAAATCTATAAATAACAAATGAAATTAGAATGAAATGCATTTTGCTTTTATTTGCAGTTGTAAAAATTTCAGTTCATTACAGTTTAAAGCGTGAAGAGAATGTTACTATGCTATACTTTATCCACACTAGTGGTTAATTCTTATTATTTAATTTTATAAAGCACTAACTTAAACAAATGAGATTTAAAAAGTTTATATGTTGGATCAAAATACAGTTTAATGTGAATCTCATGATATTAACATTTTATTTTACTTTTCTTTAGTTTCAAAGAACAAACATTTTAGAATTTTATACATGAAATATTTCTCTGAGCTTTAATTCTTGTTATACTTAAGCCAATAATTGTAAGGAAATTAACATCAGTATGCTATAATTTATCCATACCAGTTGTTTATTTGTATTATTTGATTTTATAAAGCACTAACCTAAACAAATAAGATTTAAAAAGTTTATATGTTGGATCAAAATATAGCGTAATGTTAATCAGGTTATTAACATTTTATTTTACATTTCTTTCAAATAACATACATTTTAGAATTTTATACCTAAAATATTTCTCTCAGCTGAAATTCTTGTTATACTTAAGCCAATAAATGTAAAGAAATTAACGGCACTATGCTATAATTTATCCATACTAGTTGTTTATTTGTATTATTTAATTTTATAAAGCACTAACTTAAACAAACAAGAATTAAAAAGTCTATATGTCGGATCAAAATACAGTTTAATGTGAATCAAGTTATTATCATTTTATTTTGCTTTTCCTTATATTCAAAGAACAAACATTTTAGAACTTTATACATGAAATATCTCTCTCAGCTGAAATTCTTGTTATACTTAAGCCAATAAATGTAAGGAAATTAACGCCAAATGGAAATCTTTCCAAGATACATAGCAATGATTAATTTCCTAAAGTTAAAGCTACTTGGAAACAAAGCGTTGCAGCTCCTGGTAACTCGAATGCCATCAATCTTTGGACCGAACTTTTCAGATGCGAGATTATTCACGAATTTTCCTCAAATTTCTAAACATGACAGGATGATGATGTCATTTAAGAAAGTAGATAAGTGAATTTCTGATGGTTTTAAATTTATTCAGACAGCCCTTTTCTTTTAGAAGGGTGTCTACTTCAGTGACTCAAAAACTCATTGGCATTTAAAAATGAATATACATTGTGCATTTCTTCTTAGTGTTTGAAATTTTTTAAATAGCTGCATTTAAAATATGCTAGATTCTGTTTAAAATTATCTGTGAAGACTCTAGAAGGAATAAGATCTTGCGCACAAAGCAACAAGTGCAAGTAATATATCTCTATATCTAAAGATAGGATCCTATTATCTTTAAAAATAGGAAGTTTAAACATGGATCCTTAAGTTTAATTATTATTGTTTTTCTAATCAGTATTGACAGTCTGGATATGTAAGCCCACTGTGAGTTTTCTACTTTTTGAATTGACGATAGATCTGCTAAAAAAGAGATACAGCTGGTAAATAAAGATCAGCTGCGGTTGGTTCAATTTTTTAAAAAAGTAGCTCTTTGACAATTACTTAGAAGTGTTGTCCTCATTCATACTTTATGTTGCCTATATAAAATTTGTTTAACTGAGTAATGGGCTAATATACAGTATGTCGTCCAGAAACTAAACGATATTCTTTACTAGACCAGAAAGTAAGTCTATTTTCCTTTTATTTGCTAAAGGATAATTTTCTATCGATTATGTGCATTGTAAGGCATAATACCTGGAAGTTCGTTTTCTTTATGCCATAACATGTATTTTATACAGAGTGACAAAAAAATCACCCGCTTTCATCAGGTGTTACAGATTTATCCGAAACCTGAATTGTAAGCTAGCCATTCACTTCACAGATAAACTGTATATTTTGGATCGCGAGAAGGGAAAAGAGATAAAAATCTATGGAAATGAGCCAAATGGCTTGCCATGGTTGGAATTCCGTCTGAACTAAAATCGAAACGAAAAATAAGAGGGACCTTGAAAGAGGCTATCGAAAAGAACAATGCCTTGCGTAGATTGAAGCCTGGCTTCGAGGGTAGCATAAATTAAAATCTGCTGACTGGGGAAAATCGAAGAGCGATTAATAAGCAGCTGTAGAGAGAGAAATAAGATCGCTCCCTCCTACCTTCGTTCAGAGTTAACGTCCTTTTAACTACAAGTGAATGGCGTTTCTGTATTTTTCGATTAAAATGGGTGGGAAAAAGACAGGGCTTAGGACAAATGACATGGCTATATTTCAAGTGAATGTCCGGCTTTAGATGAGTTAGAAGGCTAAGCCACTAACCTCGTTTGGTGATTACCATTTTGGTGAATACTTTTCATTTCTGTTATTGTTGTGTTACACTTAAATTACAATTTAATAAGTAATTTTTTTTAAAGTCTCATTTTGGAAGGAAAGGGAATAAAATTTAAGCAAATAGTGGTTAAAGGAAGCTTTAAAAATAACGTGTAGTCTTTCAGCAATGATGTATTCCCTGACATCCTCTCTCAATGTAGGCACTCGCATTATTGAGCGACGAAATGGTTGGTTAAGATCATATGCTATTGTTTCAATTAATTTTGAGATCTTGGAGAAAGACTCAGTGCTTCTTGCTCTTTTTTTCCAAATTAATCCATAACAATTCAATAAAACTGAAGTTTTTTGTAACCAAGTCGATCAGTAGAAGAAAGAAGGTAGTCATGAAGTACAATTTTATTTCTATGGAAATAACTCGGTGTTCTTTTTCATGAAATAACGAGCATGGTTGGAAATGGAATTTAACTGAAAAAACTTTCTACATCATAATGCTTTCAAGATATTATGAACAGTACTATTGTCTGTATATTGAGAAAAGCAAAAGATTGGGGTTGTGGAATAAAGCTGGGGATATGAAACACGCATGTAAGCAAATCTCCAAATCGCAAATATATGTGTGGCATTCGCATCCTACGCACTTCCCATGAGTCTGCATATCGCAATGGATACACTGTGCTTACTTCTACGCCATTACATCATCGAGAAAGTTAGAGTTACAAAAATGCATTCCTCGTTTGTGTCATCAGGTGTATGTTGCTTTGTTGAAAAATCGTCATCATTGCTTGAACCTACTATCATTACGGAAGCTGAAGAATCAGATGAATGGGGAGATTCAATGGACAGTGACCTCTGCAAAATCTACAGTCTTCTAGTGTTTTCTGTTAGTTTATTACACCATATTTTTGAAATCTTCTCCTTTTGGGTCAATAATCCTTATGCCTCTTCATAAATCTGCACGCCGAATGGATTTGGAATATTATTTTGAACAGAGAGCTGTAAGACAGATGATGAATATCCATTCTAGTCAGACCGTAGAAAGACAACAGAACACTGACACTGGTTAGAGTTATGGAATACTCGGATGGGTAGTAATGATCCATAACCTGTATAAAACAAACATATTGTGTAAAGCAAACATTAACACAAATGAAGAGCTGAGTGGATGAACTTGTTTAAGCGACATTTTAGAAAATTTGAGAAAATAAACTTTAGACTTTATAGCATGTTATTTTTTGTGACTTCACTCAATTTTATTTCTCAATTATCTTTTTACAGCACTCGTGTGAAGAAATACCATTCAGAATATTGGGCTTTATTGATGTCACTATAGCTCTCCTAATCAGAGAGAATTTGAACCTTTTTTCGTTGTATAACATGTTCTTTCACTCATGTATCGATAAACTTTTTTTTCCTTGGATAAACATGTTATGTGCATTTTCCATGCACAGGGTGTCCTAAAGAAGTGGAACAAGCATTTATTTCCTTAAATATTGAACCTAGACATATATTTCCCAATGCAAAGTTTCACCAAATAAGGTGGAAATTTGTGTGAAAACACTTTGGATTCTGTGGAAATTGAAAATAAAAAGTTAGAAAATTAAATTTTTATGCTGTCCCCATAGAGTAAAAGTGTCAATGAGTAAAACGTTCATCTTACACTCATCTATGTATAAACATAGTTTTAACATTCTATTTGCAAAACTTGCAGAGGTGTATTAGTTTTTAAAGTTAAAGGGGCTTCTCACAAATTTATATGTAGATGTTTATTGAAGAAATGAAAATTTATTCAACGTAGAAAAACTGTGTAATGCAAATATTTGTCTAGCAGTACATCATTCAATCATCATGGATTGAAAAAAATTTCGACTGACGCATGCTGTTACTCAGTTCCATTGGAAGATTGTTGCAACTATACTCTTGATAAAGAATAGAAGGACAACTTGAGAAAATAAAAATGTAAGACATAACAGGAAAATAGCCTAATATAGAACAAAAATATTAAATTATTTGTTCTCAGCGTTGTGCGTATTATTATGCTTTATCTAAAGGCAGTGGCGACTTGTCCTTCAGGGATGCAGAACTCACTAAAATTCTTTTAAAAATTCGTATTTTTGTTTTTATAATTATTTGCTTACTTCTCCACTCTGAGAGTTCGATTATCAACGAAAAATGATAAAAACCAGAAAAGAAGACAGAAAATGAAGGAAAAAGTAAGACAGACATGAGATGGTGCTTCACACCAAACAGTTTTGGAAAGCACCAAATTTCGCTCATTGCGCACATCTAAGTTATATAATGGGCGAAGGCAAATAACTATCCTTTCTTCTTTGAACTTAGCCGGAACTGGATTTTCGGATGCTCTTATTTGGCGCTAGGCCAACTAATGCTCTTTTTTCTATTCTTTTTTCCCCTTCAATCTCACCCAAGGTTCGTCTTCTCGGTCTTGATTTGTTTTTCTTCAATTTCTCTTTCATTGTCTGTTTTTTTCAGGTTTCGGATTCACTCTCATGCTGCTCAACTTGAACTTGGCTGGTTATTCGTATTCGATTTCTGTTGTTAAAAGTCACGAAAAAAAAGGACTGTAATTTTATAAAATACAATTCATATAATTACAACTATAAGTTTGGACTATTTGAAGCTAAAGCTGTTTTTGAAAAATTGCATTTCAATCGTATTCTAGTAATATTTTTATGAAACTGTTTGTTTCGGAGCAGATGAGCTATAACTTCTGATATATCATCGTTGATATTTTTCGAAGGTTCACAAGACGAACTATGTTTGTAAATACTTCAATTGATGTATTATTTGACTATTTTTTAAATTTAACAAGAGTTAACAAATATATTGTTATTTCCGGATTCCGCCCTTTTAATAACTCGTTGAAATATGTATATTATACCTGAAATGTAAATCGAAAGACTGGATCAAGCAGCAGTGAGAGATATGAAAAAATGGTCTAAGTCAATAAATTTGCCTTCTTATATCTCTGTAAGTTTTACAGATAGAAGCGTGCAACTTTGTATGTGAATATATGAATGTAAGGAAAACATTTTACTAATTGACATTTTTGCACTACGGGGTCCGTATAAAAATTTAACTTCTTAAAATAATTTCATAATTAATCCCCTTAGTAGTCAGTGTGCTTCCATACAAATTCCCACATTATTTGATGAAACTTTGTAAATGGAAGTATATGTCTAGGATCAATATTTAAGGGAATAAACGCTTGTTTCACTTTTTGGGAACATCCTGTATATCATGTGGCCAAAAAGAGCCAAAAGCCCGTAGACATTTAAAAAACATTGAAAAATTAAATAATTTTGAATACAGCATTTCGTTTAATGCTTGAAACATTTAACAAATACAACTGAACAACAAAATTAAACACCGTCAGTGATGTAATCTAAAAACTTAAATAAAATATTTCAATATATCTTTGTCTTATAGTGACACGTCTAATAAGTTTTCTCACTGCGTTTATAATATTTTGAAACAATAATTATAGAATGACGATAGAATCTATTTTCCAATAAGGCTTGATTTAATAAATTAACCGAATTAAGGAATTAAATTTCCTGTAAAGAATGCTTTTGAATATGTATGCAACCTTCAAATGTACACTTAATTGACAAAAAGGAAAAGAATATATATTGCTCAAGCTTAAGTTTTAATGAGTAAATAATAATGCTAATTATCATATAGTTTACTCAGTTTTATTTACACTCTATCATTTTAGTAAATTGAAATGCACTAGAAACACAGCACAACCACTATTGCAACATTATTTTTAATCAATTCAAAACAAGTTAAAGAAATCTTACTAAATATAAAGTGAATGAAAAAAGGTCTTTTCTACATAATAATATAGCACAACTGGGAATGGCACTTTGATTTGTTTAGCCTAGACAGTCTTAAAATCAATCATAGAAAGGTCAATTAGAGAAAAAATTGTCGTAGTAGGACAGTTAGTCCCGAAAAGGATGAAGAGAACGAGACATGTCTCTCAGGTATAGGAGGACTTCATTGCCGATTTACGAAAAATACAAGGAAAGAAAATTGCAGAATTAAATCTCCTCAGGGGCACACCTTCTTTAGGTGAGAACGGGTGTCCTAATACCGAGGTATCCAGGGATCAATTCTCCATTCTAGCATACCCTCCCCTACGCCTTCTGCTTTTTGCTTCTCTTTTCCATCCCTCGACGGCAAGCGAGGAGATCTCCATGAGAAACTGAAGTCGCTCGCTCTGTTTGCTTCTTACTTCTCATGGTCAGCCAGAAACCCCACGTGTTGGCAGTGCAGGGCGATCCATTAGACAGGTGGTGCACTGTGGTCCCCGGTGTATCAATTCAGCTGGTAGCCAGCCAATTAAGTGGTTTGTCTGCTAGGGATCAAGCGAAAGGGTCATTCTCTGGGGCTTGGCGTTAAGGGTGGTCAACGTTCCTGGAGGTTGCAATAATGTACCAATGTCGTATGGGCAAGCATAAACCTTCTCCCTTCAGTGAGCACCGCAATGATCAGATAAAACAAATTGATAAACTTTTTGACACTTTCTTCATTTTTAAACGAACTATGAAAAAGAATGTGTCTTTTCATACTGTTTCACCGTTTCTTGTTGAAAAGGTGGTAACTGCAAATCTTGGTATCACAAAATCTACAAGAATTCTTTGCTCTGGGGACTTGCTTATAGAGGTAGCAAGTCCAGAAAATTATTCAACTGAAATCTCTGGACACTATCCCTGCGACTGTTAGTGAACATGCAACTCTTAACTCCTCGAAGGGTGTTATATCTTATGGATAACTGTTGCATGTCCAATGGAGGAAATTCTTAAGGGTTTTCAGCCACAAAGAGTAATTCAGGTACACCTTATCAAAATCGAAAAGAATGGGCTATTTATTGAAGCTAAACATCTAATTCCTACTTTCCACTCCCCCAAAACACCAGAAGCTGTTAGAGAAGGGTACATAAAAGTGACAGCTAAGCCTTATATTCCTTAACCTCTGATCTGCTTTAAATGCCTGTGTTTTGGTCATTCGAAAGCTTCTTGCAGCGGGACTCTCAGTTGCGCCTGCTGTGCAGAAGCAGGTCATGGCAACTCTGATTGTAGAGCATCTGAAAAATGTGTGAATTGCAAATGTTCGCACACTTGCTTCTTCCGCTTTTGTCCTGCGTGGAAATTTGAACAGGAAGTAATTGCTGAAAAAGCGAAAAAATAAGATATTTCGTTTATCGAAATTAGATGAATTGTTAAGTCTTGTACACCAGCTCCTGGAACCAGCTATGTCACTTCAATGAGAAAAACACTTGAGACCACAAGTACTGAAATCTTGCCTGCAGTCTTGCCTTCTGTTCCATTTAAGACATCATATATCCCCCGAAATTTTTCCCTAATCTCCTGAATCCTTTTTAAAATTATCTTCAATCAATACTCATAAAGAAACAGTTTCATCCCAGTTTAAAGTTCCCGAATGGAACATAGATTCACTTGACTTCTCCGACTTCAAAACTGTCACCAGTAAGAAAAAACTCAAAAGAGATTCTCAGGTTAGCAAGGATAATCAGAAAATAAGTATTGACAAAGTTTCTAAATAATACGAAACCCCACAGCTATCAGTGTTTCATAAGCCCCATACAGACCAAAAGCAGGTTTCTTCAGGAAAGGCAGGAAAGCTTCACCTAAAAAAGGTTCCAATTCTGCCTCAAAACAAAGTACTTCAAAGTATTTGACGCAAAATACTACTGTTACTAAATCTCCTTCCCATGTTCCTTCTGTTACCCTATACCTTAAACTATGACTGTCCTTCCTTCAGGAGAAACAAAAGCTTTACAATCTCGGGAATCTGATGCTGATGCCGAGATGAGCTCCTCTAGTGCATCGGAGGCCGACACACTAAAATATAACATGTCTGAGGACTTGGAGGACACACCTGAAGTTGATTGCCAACGAAGTACAAACAAAGATAGGTTTGTAACTTTTATTAAAGCAATTTCATTTGCTTTTTCACCCCAACTTTCCCAATTCGAATTAATTTTATAACTTTTTACTCGGTTCGACTCCTTTTATATTGTTTAAAATTTCACCTCGCATTTCATTTTTATTCTTCTTGATTCAAACAACCTTTAAACAATTTTTATCTCCGTGAGAAAGTAACATGAATTTTAGTACTTTAAACAACTTTGTATGTCACCGTGATCCAGTTTATCTATCATATATTTGGCGCAGCATAGCCAAACATGGTTCTTGCGCCAAATAAACCCAACAAACCTGCAGAATTAAATTTACAATAAGGTATTTGTGATCTTATAAAATATCTATTATGCACCTTTTTTAACATATCAGATTAGTGTCAATTTTCAATAATAATAACTGTATTACCGTGTCATAGAAACAGCAATAAACCTGTGTTATACTGACTTTTAATGAAAATCCTTTTAAAATTCAAGTAAAATTGACGTTTTGCTTCAATATTTATTCTTTTTATATTAATGTTTTCTCTCTGTTGAATAAATTCTCTCCCAAATCGATTTTGTTATAAAATTTCAATAGTTCCTTAGATAGAGAGAGAAAAATTATAAGAAAGAATAAAAGTTTTTTTAGCATAAAAAAATATTTCCCTAAAAATTTTATCTCCTGAAGTGCAAAATTTCCGCGACTAAACGAAACTATTTGAACAAGTGAAGTTATTATATTGAAGGAAAGAAGTTATATTTAAACTTAAACAGTGTTACAGGGCTGTTAAAAATTTATGGAGTGTTGTTAATAGTGTAAAAGCGCTGTATTAAATCTTTTAAGTAAATCAAATTTATTGAAATAAATATATAAGCACTTAAAGATGGAAAGTCAGAAAATTTTCAAGATTGGCTTGTAATAAAGAAAGAAAAGTAATTTTTTAGCTGAAAGTTGCTAAATGTGCTACAAAAAGGCAAGGCGTCAAAATTAAAAATAAAGACCTCCGTTTATAGATTTGCATTTATTTGGTAGATTCGATTCGATACTACCTATTACGTTTTCTACTCCTGTTGATAAAAAGTGTGTGTTACTAACTTTGGCTGCATATAAAGAGGATAGCATGGTTTCCTAGTTATTTTCTGCTAAACGACATCTGGTCGGCAGCGACAACGAAGAATAGAGTAGCTTTTTAGTATCTCGTAAAAAATCCAGTATGTCTTTTTCTGCTTGTATCTTACGAAAAGGAGACATTGTCCATGCCTGCTATTAAGCAATAAGTCTCCACGTATTCATTTATGATTGCTTTCACTTTCAGGGAATTCGGGTATTTTACTTAAATTATTGTGTGTGTGTGATTGCCTTTTTGTAAAACTAAAAACAACACAACCGTTGTTTTGAGATAACATGAATATTTTGTCTTAATAAAAGCAGCCATGGTTTATAATGTGAAGTGGCTTTGATTTTCTTATTATTTGGTAGATTTTTATTTATATAGAGCGTTTTTTTTCCTCGTTTTTTCCCGTTCCGTAGCATTCTTAGATTACAGTACATATCTTACAATGCTTCAAGATTATTTCAGCAAAACTTCATAAAAGGAAGATTAAAATATTTAAAAGTTCCATTCCATTCCATTTCCTGGAATTGCAGGCTTCAGGGAGTACAGTTGAGAATCAGTTAAAAAATTGTGATAAAAGAAAGAAATCCATGTGATAAAAGTTATTGCACAGACGAGTATTGTTTATATCGTTTTAGAGGTTTCCGGTATATTCAAATTTTATATTGTAAGATGAAATAAATCATCAGGTGTTTTTGCTGTCCGCACATTTTTTAACGTTTTTAATGTAATATCTAAGCAATCGTTTGGTTTTAAATAGTTTATTTTTTCAGTAATTATTTGCTTGGACTTTAAATTATCATCTGATATTGCAAAATCTTTCTTAATTACAAAATAGTGTTTGTAAATTAATAATGGATATGAGGCTATGCTTTTGTTTCTTACAAAGAGATATATTTCTATTCTGTTATTCAAGAACGCTGTCAAAATCATGGAATCAGTATATATAAAGGCAGAATAAGTAATTCTAAAATCATGCTCATATTTGTGATTCTTCATTTCTTCCTCCGTAGAGAATAATGCAGGCTTTCTTTTGGAATCGTTATCCAGTAACAAAATATTTCCTGACCAATTATTTGCTGCTATCGCACTGTGGTGTACAAAGCAAGTGGAATTACGCCCGCAACAAATGTAAGAAATTCTCTTTAATTATGGTACTTAATAAGATGCGATGTAAAAAATAACGAAGTTTTATATATAATAGCGATTTTATATATATACCCGGTCGAATAAAATTATTAAAAGTACGCATTTAATAACTGGAAAAATCTCTTTTTGAAAAGCGAACCGCAGTCAGACACTATGGTGACGACACAATGAGGTTCTGGAAGATTATTATCGGATTTGAAATCTAATTGATTTGCAGAAAACCCATGATATAGATATGGTATGTGGATTTCCCTACACAGTGCTTTCAAGATGACCCCTCAAAGTCTCCAGGGAACAAAATAGAGAGTTTTGAGACTCTGGAAGTACCAGACACTCTTGATTACATTCATGGAAGAAATCTTCGATGATTGCAGCAATATGATAGAGTGTTTTATCTTGTTGAAATATCTCAACTTCTCAGAAAAGATACCACCAAGTTAAGATTATCTTCTATCAAGGGCCCAAACAGAACGATGACAAAATATTTCTGCTTATAACGCTGCTACCATCAAGCTTGAATGCTCCAGTCCGAATTTGAGAAAGCTGATTTCCGCAATTTAAGCTTGATATGCTCCCATCCATCCATTCTACAAAGTAAAATCTGAAAAGGTAGCCTTTTGTCATCCCAGTGTAATTCAGTTATGGTAATGTTGAGGAAATTCTATCTGCTTTTGTCGACGAACCAACGAGAGCATCTGAGTTTTTACTAGATGTCGGTTGCGGATCCTCATACGCAATAGCTTTCGTTAAACTGCTGTATACGATAGTTTTCTGGCAACCCCCTGTCCGCGGTTTGGTGATTTAATGTAGTGCAATGATTGCGTTCCACCATTCTTTGATCGTAGACTGACCGCGGTTCAAAATTACAAGGTCCGTCCCAAAGTAGCCCTCGTGTTGCTTCAAAACGGGACGTTAATGTAACTAAACTAAATCACCATTCTCTGAAGGTGTCGCTCACCTCTACCAACAATGACTCTTGATACTACACAGCTTGATATCGTGTTCGTCTAACTTGTGCCATTTTTGAATTCACGGTATAAACTTACTACAAACATACGGAATCATTATCCAAAATTTCCATTTTCAGAAAGGCTGACGCTGTTAGTTCGATATCAAACAATAAAACTTTTCTGAGTCTCATTAACTACACCTTTTTCCTGTTGTATGTGGTGTTGATATATTTAGTAAAGAGTCAACATAGCTCTTATGAAAAGTCAGATGCACTCTGAGCCTAACCGCAATAAATGCTTGTTTCTTTGGCTACAAGGTAGATATATTCGAAGTATTGGATGGTGATAATAAAGTGACCTGACTGCCCTATTAGAACAAAATGCTCTACAAATATTGTTACGATATCTTCACGATATTGTGCGGCATTCAGAACATCGAACAGATATCGTACAATATCTTGTGCTATTAGGGTGTTCTTTAGCTCATATGAAAAGTTTTTTGTGGCAACGTATTCTCAGAATGAATATTAATTCAGAAAATTTTTCATTAGCTTTAACGTTGTTTTAATCTTAACAAATTAAAACTGTAAACGGAAATTTCAAGGATATTAATGATGTTTTCATAACTTACTACTTGTATGATATGTTGAACAAGTATGCAAACACTTTATTTCACTAAAATGTACAACGTCAATAGATACAGGAATGTTCCTATGATACAGGAAAGACACAATAATAACATGTGCATTATAGGTGCTTTTTATTTCATTTTAATACTATTTTTGGAAATTTGAATGCAATAACCACATTTTGTGCTATTAAATGGTTCTAAAACCCAGATAGCATGCACACTTGCAGCAAGTGTGATTTTTTTATATTAGCAAGTCATGACAAACTTGACGCTACAACTTTGCAGCGAACTTCCTGCAAAGTAACAAAGCATAATCGATCACTCTCCTTGCAACTCAAGTTTGCTGTAAAGATGACACGGCACACTTACACTCCACGACCTGTATACAGTATATATCTGGTTTTTATCTCTGTTTTAAAAAACATTTGATTTTTAATATCATCTCCTGGACCGTCCTTCTTTTTATTAATTCAATAAATCAATGATAAATTAAAAAACTAACTAGGTCTTTTTATAAAAAAACTTACTTCTGAAAGAGTCTCTATCTTTTTACTAAATATAGAACTCGCACTTTAAAGAAACTATATATCGCCTTTTTCTTAATGTTGAAATTTTAAAGTTCATAAACAAAATTAAACCTAAAAAAACAGTCAATGTTTGTTGAAAAATAATAACTTACTTTGTGTCCCATATTTTTAAAAGTAATTACTTTCGAACCCTAATTTCATAATTTATTCCACTAGCAAAAGGTAGTTATTAGAGAAAATCGCCCTCTCTTTGACTTCAAATCATATTCTCAACTCAAAATTTAAAAAAAAAATTATGAAATCAAGAAGAGAGTTTAAAATAAAATGTGTAGATACACGATGTATTAGCGCAATCTATCTTCGGCAATTAATCAGCCTTGCTGCCTGAGTGGCTAAGGCTGTCGGGGGTTCGAATCCAAGGTTCGTCTGCGTACTCTGTTTTTGCTATAGTTTGCAATGAGTTTGAAGCGACAAGTTTGCTGTAAGTTCGACGCATGGTGACTTCGTCGTTTGCGTTAAATTGCGGCAGCCTTGCTGTGAACTTGTGGTCTTGACGTGTCAAACTTGCTGCAAGGTTGCAAGACTGCTGCAAACTTGTTGCAAACTAAAATTGCTATATGGGAAGTCGCCACCTTTTAAGAAATTCAGTTGGGAAAGATATATTCGAGAAAAAAGGTTATTGCTCCTTCCCTGTATAGTTTTAAGTAAAAAGTAAAATATTGCTTCATTATCGTGCTGACCGTCGCACCGCCAGATTATCTTTTCACATGATTCTCATATATATATATATTTATATACATATATATATATATTTTCAAATATTATATAATTTAATGCCCAACATAATCATTAATTAAATCACTTTATGCATTCTCTCATTTTTGACCTCCTTCCTTGTTCATCAAGTTTTCAAGACAATGACATTATTATATTACATTGATACTTCTCTTGCTAAGCCATTCCAGTTTGAGGCTCTAAAAAATAATATATTATATGTCTATATGTGTAAAACTGTAGGTCACGTAATAATTTAGAATATATACTTTCAAATCTTCTATTAATTGATTCTGTAAATATAACTTGTTCAACAAAATGCTTTCTGTATTTTAAATTTATTAATTAAAACAAAAATAATTTATTATTAATAATTAGAAGCACTTTCAAAAATGACAATTTTTCCAGAAAATATTTTAGCCAAATATGTTGTAAACCGAGATTTTCTTCAGAAAGATGACTTGCGGTAATATGAGATGCTTGTCTCTTTAAGTTAACTGATTCTGCGTTTCAAAATTTTATGCAAAATACCTAACTCTCTATCATAATGCTGTTTTTCTTCAAAGCTGGAAGAAGAGATGACAGCTGTCAAGAGTTTTTTTTTAAAAATAAACTATATAGATTTCGGGTAGAGGGAGTTGCCATCTGTAACATTCAGAGAGGAAAAATTTTTCCGAGATAGTATATGTGTATCAGATGGCGCCCTCTTTGAGTAAAGAGTGTGATCAGATGCACCTGAAATAAAAGTTATTTGCTAATAAACATGAATTATTTTGCATTTTTACTCCAGTAAAATAATATCCTATGGCTAAAAATGTTCTATAATGAAAAAACTTATAATTACTATTTCTTTATGAGTCATGAAAATTTGAAAGATCGTGGAATAGTTTTGATTTCATGAAACATTTAGAATAATTTATTAAAGAAAAATACGAGTGAATTTTAGTATTATTCTTGAATAAAACACGGTATAACAGTGCGGTAAAAATTTATATAAAAGATAGTAATAAGAAACCTAATTGATGACCAATTTCACTGGGAAGATTTTTTAAACGAAGAAATTCAGTCCTTTAAACAATATCTTTTCATTTAGTGATCATATTCAGATAAGTCTTAAGAACTGCAAGGATGTGAAGGACTAAAGTTAGGTACATATATAATGTAGATAACAGGACTAATATGTAAGTTTTTCAGGTTCTTTTTCCTTAAAAAAAATCAGTTTTTTTGCGACATTTCGAATTTTCTTTCTTTTAACCACAGCTTATTTATACAAACCCAGATGTACGAAGGTGCTTCATTGGCTTTTTAAAATTTTGAGTTTTAAATATTAGACAAAGGGATTAATTTTTGTAAAAAGTACCGGCAAATGTAACATTTGGAACAGCATAGTAAAATACATAAAATATTTTGGAACAACTATCCAATGGAATAAGAAAAATTATGCGACGTCATAACATTTTATGAAATAGGAGTAGTTAAAATTTTTATTAAATTTAAAAAATCTGGACTATGTTTTCAAAATCAAAAATGTGCAACACTACACTTTATTTTATATACAAAGATTTATTACGATCAATATTGTAACACCTATAAAAATAACTGGATACTGTATTTATTGCTTTAAATGAAAAAATTGAACAATACTCAATCTATATCACAGATCTCTGAACAATTGCCACAGAAATGCCATCAGATTATTTTTTCAATGTCTTATGCATTTTCAAGATGGCAGCACGAGCGTGATTTTGCAGCGATCTTAAAAGAATTTTCTGTTTCAAATCCTGAGTGATAATGCATTTTCTACGATGGTCTGAAAGAGAAACTTCTGCTTCGAGACCTTTTAATTGCAAGAGCTTCTACGAAAATTCCGAATTACATAGGCTGGTAATTTGATCAATATAAATCGATCCATTTTTTATAAGAGAAAATTATCAATTAAAACAAGTGTTTTGACGAAATACGCAGTCTACGATGGATGGAAAGGGGAAGCCACACTAGAAACTGACCGAATTATTGATTTTTTTAACATAGTTTTGTGCGCTGAATAAGGAAACTATTTATAGATTTTCTTATACCTCGATACTGAAATAATATTTTAGCACATCACATTTGAGAAAATAGAGCAGAAAGTGAGATTTAGAATTCAAGGCAGTGCTTAGCAAGATTCGAAGCAAGCAACTAACAGAAATAGGAAAAAACCCTCTAATTTTAGCTAAAAAAAAGGAACATTTCGTCAACTGGAAAATTCTACTACTTATCACAAAGGGAAAAATACATACACAATCCGAGTTTTTGTAGGTTTCTGAAATCTTACTCTAGTCAGAATCTTTATCTGGTTTAAAAAGTTATATAACTCTATCCTTCTAAACAATAAAAGGAGATAAAAATAGTTTAGAAGCTTAGGCTTATATCTCTTCCTCAAACTTCCCCAAGTTCCCAAAGCTGCATACTTGTCTGGCAGTTAGTAGGGGATAGAGAAGCGATAACGTCATCTTTGAGAATGTTTTGATGAATAGATTTTGTGCATGAATAGTAAAAACGCTTGCAATGAGTAAAACGCTGTAATGAGTAAAAACGCTTGCATTAAAGAATGACTGTAAAGTTTTGTCGCAAAGATGCCGTTAATTCTAAAATACTACATTATATTAACTAATAATATTTTACTGTTATATATATTGTATAGTTGATTAATTATCTTCAAAACTAGGGTCTCTTACAAACTGAATGCAAAATTTCTTTGCAGACTTATTTGGATGATCTATGAAAATTTTAAAGACTATTTAAAGTTGCAAATCTAAAAACAAGGAGATGGGTATATGGTTATACTTTATATACAAGAAACTAAAAAGGGTATTGCATTTTATTTGAGCTAGTAACGGAGTTTAATCATGATTAGCTATGCATGCTTGTATTGCTTTCCTCAATTATTGTTTATTCATTGAAATACGATTTGCAATTGAAGATTTCAGGAAAGATTAAAAATATCAGCGTATTGAGTCAGCCCAAATGGATATTAATCCGTTGCTCTTGAAAGGCTCCTCTCGAGCATAAGGCTATAGTTAATATAGTTTCGATAGTTAAAAAATACCACCAGAGTTGTAGGAAGTCGCGGATTAATTTTTATAATTATATATATAGTTAAATAGTTTACAAACAATTAAAACTCAAATAACATTTTCAGTATATATACCTATTAAACCAATAATTAAAATTAAATATAAAATAATGTTACCTAATTAATAATCATACAATGAAATACAGAAAGATAATTAGATTATAAACTATTACTATGAAAAAGACAACCCATAATTGGAATTCCAACAATCAAATGCCAATCGATCTTAGGAATCGATTATGTCGCATTAAATTCGAATTTTAAAGGTGCCAACCTTCTGCGAAAGACAATTGTTGGAAAAAAAGCAAAAAGTATAGGAGTAAATCTCCAAAATATTTCAAGATAAGAACGAGAAAAATAACTAAATGCTTACCAATTCAATGTCATAGCAATTATAATGCCAAGAGTTATATACGAAATACAGTTCCGCATTTATAGTGAAAATATTATAACTAAATTAGATTATATATACTATACTAAAACATCATTAATAAATTAAACTATACATTTAATTTTTAAACTCATTATAGTAACTTATTTTAGTATGAGAATATACTTTAAATTATGATGCAATCTTATTCTAAAAATACTGGCGCCATCTACCTATGTAGCGATGTACTAAAATCTATGTGAATTCCATATATATATATATAGAGAGAGAGTGTGAAGGGTTAATCTATGATCCCCATTAGCCTAATCACAAACAATTTTAATAATGACATTAGATTCTATTTCTCTTTGCTTTTGAATTCACGATAAAAATTACCTATGTAATTATCTATAAAAATTAGCTTAAAAATAATAATTTTTATGACTTTTATTTTTATCAATAAAAGGTTTTTTGGAATATTATACTTTTTCATAAATTTCCAATATTATTTAGTATTTGGAACGTTATTAATGCAGAATATCATTTTCCTGAATAAATTATTTGAAATAATTTTCTGTTATTTTTAACAGTAATCGCACATTTTTTGGAACTTATGTAGTATCTATCATATTACCTTAAGTTTTAATAAAATTTTAACCCTCCTCTTTGAGTCGAAGATTATTTTCTTTTTGAATTTGAGAACTTTCGTGGAATGTTAAATGCATATCGGTATTTAAATGTTAATGATCCAAAAATCGTTTGGAAATGGTGTCAAAAATAAAAAAAAGTCCAGAAAAGCAGGTTCAAAACTTTGAAACGTGATTTGCACAAGCAGCATTGAAGAAAATACTGTATTTAAGTAGTTTATGTCTGAATGTTATTAAACATAATTTATCTGTGTATTATAAGTACAAACTAGAAGAATCTATGATCTAAAAGTAATCGAAGTGGCAAATTATGCAAAACCATGTGATCATTTACGGAGAAATTCGTGCATTTGCTTCATATTACGACTACAGGCATAATGGGATACAAAATGTGAAAATTAACTGCAGAAATTCTAAGTAATTTTAGCAAGAAGAATATCAATACAAAAATAATCTCCTCGCCTAAATTTAAGCTTTAAATAAACACTTTAAAATATATATTTAGCATTTTTAAACTACAGACACTTTCATATCGTCGTTTAAAAAGCAACGCCACCTATCTGAACACTTCAAAGTTTCAAAGAAGAAGAATTTTTTTGTGAACAATATCGAATATTTCTAATTTTTTCACATCTGGTAGGAACATACGGTCTCATGTTCATACCAGATGTTAAAATCTAAGAAATATTTTTCATTGGTTGAGAAAAATTATCAATCAAATTATGAAACTTAATTATCAGTCATTCGCTTAATTTAATTAAATCTTGATTCCATATTAGTGGATCCACTTAGTAGTGAATATGTGAAAAAAATTGCATTAGGAGATTCCATAATATTTTTAATAATGTATTATAAATCACACTGAAAAGTAGAAAAGAAGTATTCTTAAAAAAAATGTTTTTATTAAATTTATTTATTTATGAATATAGGTTTCAGCCAATAATATGCGAATGAATACTTTCTTTAATTTCGTTTGCAATGTTCGACAATTTTCTGCCTGTAAAATACCCTCAAATATTAAGAATAAACTTTATGATAAATCACAGACTGAAAAATTGAAAAGAATTAGAATAAAGATAATTTCTACTTTTTATGACACTAACGTTTTTTTCTAAATAATGTGCTCTATGAAATGAGAAAACCTGTCAAGGTACTTAGTTTAAAGCATCCCAAACAAAGTTTGAGAAAAAATTGTATGCAATAAATATTTCATCTGAAGTGCTAAAACGTAAAAAGAGCATCAAGTTAACAACACACTCTCCAGAAACTACGGCATGCTTCATGTAACTTAGGCAAAATTACTGACTAAATAGGAAGAATTCGCGTGTGAATTCGCAGTTTTCCTTGATTTGGCTTCAGCAGTATCCAAAATGATGAAGAGAAGTTTTTTCTGTTATGTCATACTAGCAAACAGAGAACTGACTTACTTTACCTGAAATGTTACTAATTGCATGTTAAATTATTATTATTACTGACTTCAGAAGATGTTAAATTTTTAAATTCTAAAACCGAGGAGAAAATTTTTGACTGAAATATTCTTAGAGAGCTTCATAACTTTTTCACAAACTAATGCTGAAATTAGACTTTAAAATTATTAGATAAAGTATTTTAAAAATTCTACCAGTTCTAATGTCGTTATAAATTTTAAATTTAATTATGAAGCGCACGCATTTTGTAATATCTCTTCAAGGCTGCACATAAGAATTCTGCTGTGGTTTGCCGTATATTTAAAAAAGCGAACATTTGAGTTTCTGTAGTCGAGATTTAATGAGAAACTGTCTGAGTTTGCATTATTTTATCATGTCAGTTCATTTGAAAATTTTGCTCGCGATAAAAAAATTAAAAAAGTAACTTTTCTGAATATCTTTAGTACTTGCTTTTTAAATACTTAAATTTGATAATCAGTTCAGAAAAAAATCATGATTACTTGAGAAAAATTAATAATTTTTTTTCTTATTGAACCAATTTTTAAAAAAATTCATGCTACTTCTGCAGAAAAAGCAACAAAGTATTACCCAACAAATTATTTATTTCTTAAAAGTGCTTAAATGTGATTACAGAACAAGTACAAGAACGAAATATGATGTTGCTATTAGTATGTATTAGCAGTTACTTTTATTTCGTTTAATATACATCAATATTATACGAACTAAAATAAAATAAAATGACTGAAAATCAAAAGGAGGATTTTAAATTACATCAATTAAGATTAATTTAATTTATCTAAATTTTAAGGGATATATTTTTATGTTTTTGAAGTTGGAATTTTGTAATGGATTTTTCAATTACATCCTGATGGGTTAAAATATCATTTCATCGATTCATTTAATTTAATTTTTATACCGTCCGATTGGTGCCACCTGGTTGTGAATTTGAAATCGACTATAATATTTATAATAATGAATATAAATTAAAGTCTAAAATGCAGAAAATAATAAAAATAAAAAATCTACTTTTTAGTAGACTAATAAATTTAGTTTAGTTTAGTTAGTTATATTAATGTCCCATTTTGAAGTAACACGAGGGCTATTTTGTGACTGACCTCGTAATTTTGAACCGCGGTCAGATGGCGAGGACGACACCTGAGCTAGCCCCTCCCTCTACAAACTTCCACACCACACTAGTGAGAGGTTGTGTAGAAAATGAAAGTGTGTTTTAAAATTGTTTTTAGTAAATTTATTTTGTTGATAAATAAAATTTGAAAATCAAACTTGATTGAAATTTTGACCTTTCTTTTAGACGATTTCTCACAACAAAATCAAGTTAACTTCCATGAACATTCAGTTCAATCATGTTTTTTCCTATTCAATTTCCCGCAAAGAGAGCTTGAGAACTCGATCAATAAATAAAACGTTATTTTTGATTAATTTAAAACTTAATTCTTAAACATTATTACTTTTTGTAAAATATGTTGGATGACTAATGCAATCAAATAAACACACTTTGAAACAATTTTAGTAAATAATGCGTAAAGTAATAATGTTTTTCTTTTGATTAAATTCAGACTATTTTTAAAAAAATTAGTCGCCATTGGTTCTTAGAAGTAACAGGTATAATGAAAATTACTTTGTATTACCTTTATTAAATTTAAAGCAAAACTTTCGTCACCTTTTCTAACAATTTTGTTCCTGTTCATAAAGGGATGTACATTCCTCAATAATTCGTTATTTTAGCATACCAAATTTAGAACATGAAATACTATACATGCAGCATTGAAGTAATTTTTATATTGCAGTGAATTTATACACTTAAAGGTCAATGGAAATAGCTGATTATTACCGACAACCTCATTCCAACTCTGCTTTCTGCATTTTTTTTGCTATGAGCATTTGGACCTAATGGGCATATACGTCCAGGAGATTAGACTTCATTCCCTATTAGGCAAATAAATCCCACCTTTACATTATCAACATTAAATTAAACTACTTTTCATAGTTAAATTTTAATCATGCAAAAGACGGGAGAAAGGGTTAAATGGATGATGTAAAAAAATGAAATCAAAACACATCATCAATATATTTTAGAGTCAGTGGTGGCTCATCCATTAGGGCTGCAGAGTTGCAGCACCCTCTGAAATTATTTTTTAAACTTCTATTTGTCGTTTCGAATCTTATTTGCTTACTTTTCCATTCTCAGAGTTCAATGACTTACGAAAATGCAAAAAAAGTAATAAAAAATTGAAAAAAGGCATAAAATGAATCCAAACGAAGACAGACGCATATCTGAGCTGCAAAATAATCTCCCCCCCAAAAAAATCCGTTCACTGAGCAGAAAATCCGGAGTGAAAAAGCAACTCTTTCTTCCTTTAGCTTAGACGGGTTATGGGCTGAGAGTCAACACAGCTCTGGCTGGCACGGAGCCAACTGAACGAAAAAAAGATGCTCTCTTGAATATATTTTTCTTTTTTCCTCACTCTCACACAGTTACAATCTCATTGGTTGTTTATGAGTTTCGGTTCGTGTTGCGACGATAGATTCAAGCAAATAATACTATTCTAAAACTTCCAAATTTTTAGAGTATTTCAGTAAAAAAATGTATTTAATATGTTTTAGCTTAAAAATAAATTTTCTGTTTATGATTTATTTGATATTCATTTTTGAAAGAGTGTTATCGAGTGAACTGGACAAGGAGGGAAGTGTATATGTGGAGCTCCGATTATTATTATTTTTTTTACGTCAGAGGGATCGTCACACCAGCATTCACTGTAATTTTTGTTAGTAAAACTAATGGAAAATGTCATATGCTGGTTATTTACTTTTTTTGAAAAGCAGGAAATTTCACATCTGGATTTGGAATTAAAAAATTTGGCCTACTTGGAGATAAAGTAGCTTTTAAAATTGTATTTTCTTGATAAACAATTTTTTCCAGCCCTCCTCGTTTCTGAGCTCACGAGCCGCCACTGCTTAGAGTTGAATGGTCAAACTAGTTTAAACGCCTAATATTTAAAATATTAGCTCATCTACAGATAAATTCCTGCTTTTGAAACTTAAACCTAGCTCTTCATATTATTTAGTTTGAAACCGGATAGGAGCCACATGAGCTCTAGAGAAAAAAAATTATGATTTTACTCATCTTATTAATTTTAATACTAGAAAAAAATTATGATTTTACTCATGTTATTAATTTTAACACTAGAAAAAAATTATGATTTTACTCATGTTATTAATTTTAATACTAGAAAAAGTTATGATTTTACTCATCTTATTAATTTTAATATTAAGTAATTAAACTTAAATTATTAAATAATTTTATTAATTAAATTATTTATTAAGTTAAGGATTCTTTTAGAGTTTTAAAATTTTATTTAATATTTTTATATTAAAATTTTATTTAATATTTTTATATTAAAATTTTATTTAATATTTTTAAAATTTTATTTATATTTTTTCAGTCGGTGCGCGACCTGGTGACAGTGTCTCGACCTAGGAACCGAAGGATTCCGGGTTCAAGAGAGGAATCTTTATGTATGTTGGCCTCTTATTAGTTAAATCTTCTGTAGTTCAGGCACAGGTGTACTAATTAAGATGCAAAATTAATAGGTTTTCCTAAAATAGCATTCGAGTAGCTTTATAAAGGGACGATTATCAAACTAAACCTTCTCTCCAGTATCAACATATTTCTTTTTTTATAAATAATTTCTAAATAATTTAATTATTGCAGCATTAATTATTAAACTGATAAAAACTGCGCATCTATTGTTGTTAGTTTTATCACTTGCAGATATTTATCATAGAAAATTGTTGTTAGTGATATTTCAGAATTAAAGAAATCATAACTTGTTTTCCCCATTTTCTAAGAGGTAGCAATTTTTTTTAAATTTTTCCATGCGTTGGACTCTGTTATAAAAATTTTACTTTCAAGATTCATTAGCACATAATTTATATGGGCAAATTTTAAGTTTTTCTATTCTTAACCAGACTATTCATAAGTTTACCTGCATTATTTTAGAGAATTTTACACTGTATTTTGATCTTATCCAAATAATTCAAACGCATGCCTTAGTGCAGTGTTTCTCAACCTTTCAGTATTTGCGATCCAATTTTCAATCATAATTTTCATCGCGCCTCCCCTCTCATACAAAAACCATATGTACAATAATAATGCATTGTGCAGTACTGATACAATCCTATTTATAAGTGTATTATATCAATGTAAATGTGTATTTTACTTTTTACTATGTCAGAATGTATTTTATTTTACTTTCCTTTCAGTAAATTAATAAATTTTTTTAATAATATTTTCTTTTCGATATGCTCGCGCCCCCTCCATTTAGTGTTAACACGCCCCCCTAGTGGGGCGCGGCCCACAGGTTGAGAATCGTTGCCTTTGTGCATGTAAATATTTTATTCTAATTTAATTTTATTAATGTCCTGTTTTGAAGCAACTCGAAGACTATTTTGGAATGGACCTGGTAAATTGAAACCGTAGTCAACAGGAATGGCTCTAGAGTTTGCCCGACGGGGTGCCGCTTTGCTAGAAAGGGGAGAGGATCTCGGTCTCCCCTACAGGGGGCACGACCTGCTGTATGGAGGGGGGACGAGTGTAATAAAATTGGTCTCAAATTTTTGCAGAGATTATTATTTATCAACTACAGTTGAATACCACGTGCAAATAGTTTCCCCGACGGGATACAAAATTTTTCCCCAATGGGGGAGGGCACAGCTTCCCCGACGGACCGGGGGCAGGGCCCCCCGTCCCCCCCCCAGGCCCCCCCCCGGGGGGGCAACCGGGGAGGACAACACCTGAGCCTGCATCACCTCTCCAAACTTCCGCACCACCCCAGCAGAAGGACGTTTGACCCTCGAAGTCAAATTTAATGTGCACCCCCACACACGGTGGATTTTGATAGAATCGAGTATCGAACTCCAGGCCCCGAAGCCGAGACCTCGCCAACAGGTCACTGCGGTTTTAGTGCATGTAAGGGTAAGCGGTGTCTGGGACGAAGAATTTTTTTCTCTCTACCTCTCTTGTCATATTTGACGTTAACAAAGTGAAATAAATGTATTAATACTTTTTCTTCGTTTTTCCCCCTAGGACTGACTCCCGAGGCATTTATAACCCCACCCCACCAACACCTCGTCGCTACACAACTAGCATACACATTCATATGTGCATATGTTTGTATTACTGGCCCACAAAACGTACTGTAACGTCAGACTCAGAAAATAGCCGAAGAAATAGCTGAAGACTGAAAGCAATTCGTTACAGTACATATTCCAATGTTCTGTGGGTGACTATTTTATGATAAAGAAATAATTAAGAATCATGCTTTACAAAATATCAAACAAAACGGCAAAAAAAAAACCTGATCTCATGAGAAAATAAAATCATGAAAATTTCACACTGTCAATATTATCTAATTTAGTTTCTTAAATTTATTAATTTAAAAAAATGTTTAAAGGAAAATCGAAGAACTTTTGAAATTAACAAAAAATTAAATAAATGACCTTGAAATGAAACACATTCATCCCTATATTCAGAGCTGATCTCTCTTTATTTGAAAATCTCGCCCTTGACCCACAAAGACATTTGAGCCAACCAGAGCTCTCGAATTTCTCTGCATTAAAGAAATACGAATAAATGACCGCGAAAACCACCAGTCTTATCTACTGGCCCAATCCTTTTAAAAATGAATTTTCTCCAGAAACAAAACTGTTTCCACCGTCATTCAGTCGTCAACCCCACCAACGACTTGAGACTTGTCCATTAGCACCACCCCCTCAAGAAGACATCAGCAAGTGGTCTGGATTGCGCTCAACAGGGGGGCGTGCAGTGCGCAGGGAGGGATGGACTATAAATTCCTTCTTCTCACCCACATTTCATTTTAGTAGCAGAATCTGAGTATTTCCAATACCCTTGTCCGTCTCACACGATATATCTGTCTGGTTTGAAATCTCCGATCAAACGGTATTGAAAAAATGGGAATTTCGAAGATGGTATTCTTCTTTGTCTTGTGTATCCTGTTTCTCGCTATCGTGCCACCAATGTCAGGCACAAGCGAAAAAGACATGGTAAGAATTTTGTGCATTGTTTCTTCCCTTGTTGTTAAGCTAAGAATGTGTGTGCATCATTGTAAAGATGCATATAAAACAAGAGATTAAAATTCCCCGTTCATTTGCATTTTCTGAAGTTTGCGCTTATTGATGAGTTTGTTTTAACGTGCATTTTGTATTTTGAACTCGTTTGATAGAAAATAAAATTGTATTCTTTTTCATTTAATCATAATAATCTAATAATTCTTTCATAAATAAAGAAAGTTCAAACAATTGTATCGTCATTTCATTACCGAAAGTAATTTATTTAACTTAATTCAGCTTTACTTGGAACCACGTGGTTCAATACTTAAAAAGCAACTTCGCTGAAATAGTCCTTATTTTACCTAAAAGAAGATACGGTTAATAAGTTTTTCTTATAGTGTTTCTTTCCTTACTATTAAGTTAAAAAAAATGCGCGCATTATTATAATGATGTATATAAAACGAGAGATTAAAATTCAATAGTCTGAAATAATTAATTTGTTTCCATAAATCTGCAGTTTTCGAAGTTTACGCTAAATTATAAGTTAACATAATTTTCTTTACAATTCATATTCTGTTCTTATTTCACTAGAAAATGAAAATTTAATTTTTTTTGCTTTAATAATAAAACTACTAATTTGTTAATAAAAAAAAGAAAAATTACAATCTGTTTTATTTTTATTTTATATAGTAAAATAATATAGTTAACTCAATGCACTTCTGCACCTGGAACCACGTAGTTCTAGGCATAAAAAACAGCTTCGTTACATTTGTCCTTACGTACCTATAACCAGATGCGGTTAGTTTTTACTACTGTTAGAAAGTTTTTAGTGGACTGTATCTCCTTGCTGTTTAGTTAAGAAGATGTGCGCATCATTGAAATGATGAAATAAAGCGAGAGATTAAAATTCAATAGTATTTAATTGTTCATTTGTTTCCATAAATTTGCAGTAAATGAAGATTACTCTAATTTAATATACCTTTCTCTATACTTCATATTTCGTTCTCATTTCACTTGGAAATAAAAAAAATTAACTTTTTTGGCTTTAATCATAAAACTACTAACTTTTTCATAAAAAATAAAAATTAGAAACGATCTTATTTTTAGTTCACATCGAAATAATAAAGTTAACTAACTTCAACTTTACTTGAAACCACGTGGTTTGATGAATAAAAAACAATTACATTACAGTTGTTTTTGCTTCGAAAATAATAAGATACGGTTAGGAAGTAAAAATTAATCACATTTTGAGTTGCTTTAATGCCTTTAATTTAAATTGCTTAAAAAAATGCCTACAGATTTGTGTTATTGTTTTCTAAAAATCTTCTGAATGTGCGTTTGAGAGCCTATTTGGAATTGATTGCTGCAATTATTTGTTAACTTTATCCTGAAATATTTTAAAATTCTGAATCCCTAATTAAATAAGTATGAAATATAATTCTATTATGGATAAAATATTAATCTACGTTAATTATTTGATATACATATTTGTATTTAAATATAGATAATTTCATTTTCTTCTACGCAAATAATTCATATTTTATGATTGCAGAAAAAACAAGATTCCAAAACACACTTTTTGCAGAGAAGTCGAAAAATACTCTTATTTCCCCAAAGACTAACAAATTTGAAATTGATAAACTAATGTGGTTGTTATTTTTCTGGAATCTTCTAAGTCAATTTAAATTAAATACTACTTACAGTTTTAAAGGGAAATGAAACGAACCGTAATTTAATATGAAAGTTGAAAGAAATCACTTATTGTAGTAAAGAGTTACCTTTTACAAATACATAGATTTCTTTAATTTTCCAACGGAAACAACTGCAGCAGAATTATTTTAAAAAGACTGAAATGATACATTTAGAACTTTTAAGTTTGTAAGATGTGAAATATAGCAATGATCTTATTATGGCACTTTTCCTTCAGAAAAAGAGCGAGTTAACACCGTTCTGAAATAGTAATACATAGATTATTTAGATGAAAATTAGTAATAAATAGATACTAAAATGATATTATTGGCCCTTTAAAAACATTGTACCCTGTATTCAAAGGAGAACAATCCTTTTGATAACTTCATAACTTTTGAAAATTATTTCTTTCTCTATTGAAGTTTTCCATCTTTTCTTTTCGAATTCAGAAGGTTACCAAATTTTCGTCTTTAATTTAAATCATTGTACTTGCATTCAAATTTGATATTACAGATAACTTTTAAATGCAATAAATGCAGTTTCTTAATATACATTAAAAATATGTATGAAATTATGAATGTATTTTAAAAGAATGAAATGAAAATTTCGGAAGATACCAAGCACAGCAATAATCTTATTTTGACATCTGCACTTTTCCTTCCGAAACTGAATAACTTATTCAATCATAGTAATGGAATATATTATAAATTTGTAACAAATAAATACTTAAATGATATTATTAGTCCTTTAAAACACATTGTATTCTATATTCAAAGGAGAATCATCTTTTTGACTTCTTCATAACTATTCGAAAATTATTTCTTTCACTTTTGAAGCTTTCAATATACTTTTAGAAAATAAAAGGTTACCAAATTTCCATCTTTGATTTAACCCATTATACGTACAATTTAAATTTGATATTACAAAGTAATTTTAGATGCAATAAATACAACTTCTTAATATGTGCATAATAATTGCAATTGAAGGATCTGCAGTAATGCAGCAAATGCAATTTAACCTTCCTGAAATTTAAATTTTATTAGAAAACAGCAAAAAGGCTTAGACGATGATTTCAAATGTTTAAGGACATAAACAGTGACTTAAAATGTGTATGGTTAAAGACGATTACTTTATTTATCAATAAGTATTTAAAAATGCTTCATGTCCATATCTCAGTTGATTAGTTGCATGTAGCTAGTACATTTGGTTTAATTACTGCAGGTACTATCTTAAAATTTTCAAATATTAAAGTGAAGTAGCTATAAGACAGAATTTTTGAAAATTTTGAATGCAGTTATTCAAATCTTAAAAATCACAGTTTTATATAAGATGCCAGGTAAAATGTAAATGCAGAAATACATTTCTCAGTAAACATTTAAATTCAAATTATTAACTTTATAAATCAAACTAAATACAAGGAAATCATATTAACCTATAGACTTAAATTCATTTCTTGTTAATATTTATTTCATTTTTCTTCATTTTCAATAGAAATTTTACATTTAGCAACACAAAGTATTTTGTTCGTTATATTTTTGAATGCAATTACCTCCACGCACAATCATTTCAAAATAAATAACGCTTCAGCATAAAAGTGGGATAAAATGTCACATTGAATCTCTTAATTAGTTGACTTTTTTAAGCTTTTATTCTTCCAGCATATCCCAAATGAAAAAAATAGCTTCTAAAAATGCGTTAACTAGACTTAATAGCCTTCAAAGTGCAATGTAAGATGTATTTTTAGTTTCTTTACATTATTCTATTAAACTGCATACTGAGCATATTAGAAATTCACTTAAACATTTTTCAGTAACATAATCAGTATATTTGTGTGGAATAAATTAATTACAAAATAAAAGAAAATATCATGAAAAATGTAATTGCACACTTGATATTCTTCCCGATTTTACTTTCGCTAACCCAAGTCTCATTAATACTATTTCAAAGAAACCGGATTTTTGCATTATTTTACTAGCCAATGAAAGTTTTAGCTTCATTGAAAACAAATAATCTGAGATGGAATTCACTTTTCGTCTTTAATTCTCTCTATTTATTTTATTTTTGCTACATACTCTCGCATATATTGCTTTTTAATCAAGGATTAGTACCGTAAGCATTTATTATTATTGCAATGTAAGTCTATATGTAATGATCCCGAGCAATTTTTTTAACACTTTTATTTAACTTGACTTGCTTCATGTTTATAAAGATGGAATTTTGGAATGAATTTTTCACCCACGTCCTGATGTGCTTCCTGATATGTTTATTGGAAATTTTGTACATTTGTGTATTCTCGATAACAATACATTATTTTAATATTTTCAGAGAAATACCAGCTAATCATAAATTAAATTAGATTCCGTACCAGTGACGGAAGTGGTATAGTTAGTTTGAGAAACAATAGAATAGAAAAGTAGAAAAAATTTAAATTAAAAATATCTTCTCTTAGTGCACAAATAGAAGTACGTTTTCCAGATCTGGTTTCAGTTAAATTTATTTTTTGATCATAAATATTATTCAGAAATAAACAGCATCATTTTGCAAGTTGATAGTTTAATCAAGATCAATAATTACAACAGCATGTGAAAAGGAGTGCAACTGACATTGAATTTCTTTTCTCCACACGTTTCTCAATAGAAGCGTTGCTTGGTACGTTTTTATGAAGTTTACAATTTATTTTTCTGTCAAAGAGTAGCTTGGCCGAAGTATTCATTTTTTTCTTTGTCTTTTCATTCCTTTCATTTTATTTTTTCATATTCTTTATGCAAAATAGAAAACTGAAAACAAAGAAAGACAATTTTTGCAAAGGTATAGAGATATATTTGATTTATATTTCGCGGCCTTAACAGATCGATAGACGGAAAATGCGCGAAAGGACACAGGACACAGCTGTGCAAAATGTCTATTTTGATTTTTGTCAGTCGTTCAAAGATTTCTTTGAATAAAAATGTCCATTCCGTTCTTTAAACCTTTCCTATAAAAGGGGTATTTTTAAATATTTAACTTGCAAATTTAAATGAGGAAAGATTAAAATGAGAGACTCATTTTTTTCGCATACGCAGACGAATCTCCTTTCAGATACGTAGTGATGTGCCTAGGGAGTTGTTATAACTAATCGGTTTTAATAGGAAACAGAGATAGAATCGAAGTAATCAGTTTATTAATTTGAAAACGTGTATGTTTCATATATTTCTTAAATATAAAAATAATTTAAATAACTAAAATTTCGATTCTACTTTAACAGCTGAAAGGCATTTATATGAAATTTGAGAAACTTTATAAATGAATTTCACATTAACCTTTTAAACTCTAAAACATATAAGAAGTATAAAAAAATTAGAATACATTAACCTTTCAAACTCTAAAATATATAAGAATTACAAAAAAATCTAGAATATCTGATCATGTTTCATAGAAAACGAGAAATCTTGTGATCGATACGATACCTAGAAGTTCTGTAAAACCTAAAAATACATTTAAAAAAATAGAAACTGTTCAATCTTTGAAAAAAAGTAATAAGTGGAACGTAACTTAACTTAAGGAAACGCTTCCAAGAAGATCATATTGCATTAATCATTTTAAATCGAAAGAAGTCACGTGTAGTGTACTTGTTGAAATTTTTAAAAAACGGTCGATCCTCTGTAAAACCAACATTTTTTGGAGGTGATTTAAACAAAACTTCATCACAACCAATTTCAAATTCCACATCTTTATTTGCGAATTTAAAATTCTCTCATCAAGAAATTTCTCTGCAGATTCAGCACTTTTACGTGCCCAGAGGTACATCGGATGCTATTTTGCCTTTACAGACGAAAAGCATCTAGTGTTTTGTGATCAAATTTCGTTAAAAATAAATGATTCAAACACAGATAATCAGCTCTACCTATATGCGATGAATATCGATAACAAATCTTAAAATAATGACAGAAAAAACCCATATAACTTCTGATTACTTTTTTTTTTGCTTTGACCTAAGAAAAAGAGAAAGAATGCTTTGTCCGCTAACCTGTTGAACTCAACGAGCCAAGCTGAAGTGACAGTTATTCACTTCACCCCTGTTCTGCGATTAATTCATACCCTCTGAAATTCAGTCCCTTTTTCTCCATGGCCCCATAAATTTTAAACTTTACTGTCTTTAAGTATAAGCTTTCCGTACCTTATGTACAGTAGCCTCATTATCCTCAAAAACCAAAACAAAAAAGTGACTTAAAGTTAGTTTAGTTATATTAACATCCCGTTTTGAAGCAACACGAAGGCTATTAGAGGAAGAATCTCGCAAATTCGAACCACGGTCAGAGGACGACACCTGAGCTGGCATCCCATCTCCAAACTTCCGCACCACACCAACAGGAGGACGAATGATTTAACGTGCAACAGATCCAATATACGACTGATCTTCAGTGGAATAGGGTTTCAAACCTGGAACCCTCCTACCCCAGAGCCGAGACCTTACCATCGCGGCCTCTGGGGAAGAAGCAAGAAATGACAATAACGCCACGTGAGGAAGTCTCTAACATAATAATAAATCTGTTTAACTTAGCTACAAACGAATTTCCTCCATTTGAGAAGTGCACAAATCATTCAAAATATTTTCTTTCTTTGATTCTTTGAATTGGTAGCTGTACACGAATCTCAGCCAATTGAAACTTTAATGCATCACGTTCCAAACACATAAGAGCAGAAGATTTTTAAATCGCTATATTTTTCAGGGAGTCAATTGATATTCCCTTTATACACGATTAATTAATCGTGCCAGTTTACTATTGAAATCCATCGTACATCTCGCAGTAGAGAGAGAGAAAACATGCCGTCACAACACAATGAGAAACGTGCAGTTAACTGTGTTAGTTGGCATGCGCGGTTAAGTTTGTCATATGATTGTGATGACACATGAATTTATTCTAGTGTGTGTTTACTTATTTGCCCACGCCGGCACAGCCTACCCAGAGGGTGTACCAAACTTCCACGCCACACCAACGGGAGGACATTTGGCCTCCGACTTCTAGTTTAATGTGCAGCAGGCTCGCATACACGGTGAGCCTTCAGTGGGATTGGGTTTCCAACCTGGAACCCTCCGGCTCCTATGTCGAGATCTTACCACTAGGCCACCGTGGGCCTCAAAAGTCATCCAGGAAGAAGTTTTCTAGAAAAATAACGTAGTTTTTCATTCTGAGAATCTTCTATTAATTTTTCTTTTTTCTTTCAGACAAAATATTTTATGTAAGAATGATATTTTCTTCTCGAGTAAGGTTGTTAAATAGATGAAATAAATTAAATTTTTCTGGTGTACATAAATAAAGGCGATATTTATCAGGTTATTGATTTCTATGCAAGAGGATTATATTAAACAACATCCGAAATGCTTTCATACAAAATAACAATCTCGTATCAAGCGAAAAACCCTTCGTATTGTATAATCTTTTTAGTTTCAGAGGAAACAACGAGTTTTGAACAGTATAACAGTAATTTTGGTCATTAGCTCAAAAGCAAATTATAAAAATATTTTTGAATTTCAATACGAAAAAGAAATGTAAACTCAAGCAGAACAATGTTGTAGAAACATAACAAAGCAGAAGCAAATACATAAATAAGCGTTTATCTTATACGTTATGGGATTACACACATTTCTGAAGAAAAGTGAAAATTTAATCTATTTATAAATAGTTTAGATTCCTTAACAAATAGCAGCGACAATGCTTTTCTTAAAAAGCAAAAGAAAGGATATTTTCTCGATAGAAGAAAGCTAACGAGTTAAGGCTTAGCAAGACTTGAACCATACGTATGAGGGTTTAAATTTTCTCGAGTGCTTTTATGTAGTTTGTATGTGTCTTACAAAATCGGTAGATAGAATGTTTCACATACACTTTTTGTGATGCTGTTGGGCTAAGTTTCACGGAAGGTTTCTTGATTTTATTCTATATTCAGTACGAATATGAACCGGTTTTCTTAGAAATCCTCTATGGCATTTCTTTCCATGTTTTCTTGGTCTTTCTAGAGGTTGTCTTCAAGTTTTGCAATATTATTCTTAAAAAAATTGGGGGGCAAGCTCATGGCTGTAAGCTGATCACACCACTTGAAACCTTGAGCTTTAACTCTTAAAGGCCCAGTTGCCTTTAAGCAACATACCCAATTTTGTCTTCTAAAATTATGAGAATAAAATTGAAGCTCTAATGCCTGTTGTTGCCAATAGGATACATACTGAAACTTTTATTAAATCAATTTGCAACATATAGATGCAGCCTGAGTGCTGATAAAAAATATAAATAAATTGATGTTTTTCACGTGAGGTTGCATCTTTTTAGCTTTGTTAGTACGCTTGAGAATACTATATTTTATTCTACGATGTCGAAGAAAATTCCTTATCCGTATTATTATTTATTAAAATTCATCTGTGTTTGACATTATAGAATTTTATCAACGAAATTTTTTTCAGAAATAAAGCCCAGTTTTGTCAGTTGGTAACAAATTGCTTTTTAGCCATAAACCATACTCAAAACAAAATAGGATTTTTAAAGTATTTTTCCATATTGTATTCAAGAAATGGAAGTCAAAAAATATTTTAAAATCAATTTTTTAAAAAACCGGGCTTTTAAGGGTTAACGATAGCGGATGTGTTAACGAAATGACATTACAATCATATTTCTGTAATTAACATAGCGGATGTGTTAACGAAATGACATTACAATCATATTTCTGTAATTAACATATCGTTTAGCAACGAATTCGGAAACCCTCCGCGCTTTTGCGCTTGCGACGGGCAGAGTTATTTTCATCAAAATAGGTTGAAAGTGAAGAATGGAAGGGTGATGTTTACATTTTACTGAGCGTGATCTACCAAAGAACTCCGGAAATGAGCTCATATGACTCATTGCCTGACACACCTTTCCGGTTGAAAATCGTCCAAAAGTGGTAGTCTAGGAATCCGTTGTTGAACGGTAAAATCCAATGCATTTCTTTTTATCTTTCTTGCATTTATAGAAACCAACATTTCTAAATGAATTTAGCATGATGCAATAAAATTAAATTTTTCTGATTTTCAACTGACGTGATATTAAAGTTCGTTTGAGGTAATTCTGCCGAGGTTCTCTTTTCCACCAATTACATGAATTCAGCATGATGCAATAAATGCATTTGCTGAATTTTTCTGATTTTCAATTCACGTGATATTAAACTTTGTTTAAACAGGATTTACTGCGGAATAAGAAACAATCTCAAAAGTTTGATTTTTATCAACATTTGGATGATCTGGTAAGGGCTTTCTTATGCCAGTACATTGAGAAAGAACTCTATAGAAAGGAATTTGAAACTTCAAAATTTGTGGTAACCCATTCCTCTTTTAGCCGCCATGCGCCTGTTCTCTTCCTTGTGCTCATGCACCTCTGCCTCTGTGATCTTACCCAAAATTTGAATTTTTACACAAGTGAAAACTATCTATATTATATAAACCGCTTATGCGTGGCGCAAAAAGGACCTTTATTTCTTTCTCCCCTTTGGCAACGATCAGTTTGTTTACCCATCTCAACCCTGACGCCGAGCATTCCGCTAACCGATTGAGCTAATAGCTTACGCGTTATAGGAAAAATCCTTACTTTTTTTGAATTTATTGATTTAAAATTTTTGCGAACTGTTGAATACAATTTGCGTAGAAGAGAGCAGCGTGCAAGGTAATCCCTGAATGAAAGATTTCAGCGAAAATCGGCCATAAATACCGCCGACAGTCTTAGGCGAGCCAGAGCACTCAGCGAGCAACAAATGGCTAATAGGGTGAATTCCCAAGTCGAAACGAACGTTTCCGAGCACGTTTGCGTTATGATGATGGAAATATGGAATTTTCGCAAAGCACTTTATTGTCGAAATCAATTGAACTCCAGCAACAAGTATACCAAATGCTGTCGTGTCGTCTAACTCTGAAATTTACAATTGTGTATATAGGGAAGTTTTGTGAATTTTCGAGATAGTACCCTTTCAGGATACTAATGGTGTTCACTATTTGCTATGTGTAAATAATAAAAATTACAAATAAAGACCAGAGAACTAATTATACTTCAGAAAAGTTCTCTTGCACATTGTTCTCGGAGAATGATTCAAGTTGCATACTGTTTGCTACGTGTGCATATATATAGATTAGATTTCTTTTTTGGCACCGTGTTTGTACAGACTATTTTATCCCAGATATATTT
>BGPR01002682.1:61029-77038 GCA_013235015.1 Araneus ventricosus
AAAAAGTCCTTAAAGCTGTAGAATAAGAACTTTGAAACTGCGGGAAGGATTTGATCCAACACCGTGCAGTGCTTCGTATTTGCATCACAGCCATTTTTGCTGTTTTTCAATAAGTTGTGAATAATTTAATGATTGAATAAAAATTAGTAACTTGCTACATTTTTTATTTGAATAAAGAAAGGTTTTACAAAAAAATCTAATAAAAATTTCTATTTCTGTAATCAGTTTATTCTATTTATAAAATTGAGTTCAAAATTTTATGTTTTAATTATACTACCTTCATTTCTTTCACTTATATTAATTTGCAAAGATTTTGTTGAAAAACAGAAAAAAGTCGTGCCCTGTAAGGTTAGTATTCATAAATATGTGATGTTAATATGTAAACGATTAACTTAAATTACCTGTATGTACAGCTTTGCCTGCTATTTTCAGGTTGGTATAGATTATTAGATACATATTGTTATTGATCGAAACGTAGAAACAGACTAAGATAATTTGAAATATTGTTAAGTCTTTTTACTTTTTTATTTTTCATTAGCATCATAATTTTTTTTTCAGTTTCTTGCATTTTCTGAAATTTACCTTTTCTTAAATTTAAACCACACGAAAAAAATATCTCTGACAAAATCATGGATTCACGACAAGTTCAACATTTGAGGTATTTACATTTTTTTTCTCCTTGTCGACACTTATAAATGCTATGAAACTTAATAAAAGAAATTCAGTTATCAAAGTAACTTTGCTGCAATGCAAACTGTGGTTGCGTAAGTGTCTTTTCTTTGAAAACATTTGGTAGGAGTACTTTTATAACAATCCTCCTTAACGGAATGTCGTTTACGAGTTTCTATTCAGCATTATAAACAGTATAAAAATTTAAGAAAACTCAAGATTTCTTTTTCACTTTTTAGGCTTATTCTAGCATAAGTTGGAATTATAAAATTCCATAAAGAAAGTTGAATTTCTAAAAACAAACTTCAATCATATTTCTCAATGATCATCAACTTCCTATGAGTTTCGTTGAAAATGGTTTTGGATACCTCTTCATTGAGTGCTCAAGAAGTTGAGATTTCAAAACATACTTCAACAAAAACTTTGTCGTTAAGAATTATTCAGAAAATCACATCTCAAGAATGATATTCTACAAAATTATGTTAAAGCAGAGTTTGGCTGTGAAAAGATGGTTTGTTAAGATATCGAAACACGCTGGAACAGTTTGTTGGCAATGATTTAAAGATTTTTAGAGATAAAATCAGCAATTTCAAAAGCATTAATTCATATTAAAGAACAACAAATTTTGGCTAATGTAGAATTTGAAACTCTGACTGCTATTGTAGCAGGCTAATCCAGTAAAATTTGCATAGAAAAACTATGCAGTCAAAACGCGATTTTGCTAACTGCCAAAGGAGTATTTGCTTTCATTATTGGAGAGTTGAACTAATAAAACTCAGAATTTGCTAAGAATATGAAATGTTCTCTGGTCCAAAGAATTAGTGAGAAACGCAATGTTACTTTAGTTGCATTAATGCAATATCTAAATTTTGGGAGAAAGTATGATGTGCGTGCTGCTGCAGTTATTGCTGATCTTTCACGTTTACCAAATAAAAACTCTTTGATTCAACTAGCTAAAATAATTATGACAAGGTTATTCTGTGAAAAAGACGAATCACTGTCCATCTCCTTTGCACCCAGAAGAAGACAGCCTTGAAACTTTGGAAGAGAAATCTTTTAACGTTGTAAGTAAAATTAGAAAAAGCTATACACTCAAATACAAAGGTCTAACTTTGTTCAACTAGCAAGAGTTCTAACTTCAGCAAAATAGGGAAGCAAGAATTGTAGAGGAGACCGGGGCAGGTTTATACACTTTTTAAACTTTTATTTTTCTATTTTAAGGCTTTAAAATATCTCTCTCATTTTCATTACCAATTAATTAGTTAGATTTTAAGGTATCTATTGTATATTTTAAGTACTTTAAATTATTATATTTTTGTAATTATGCAATTTTCTTCACCATGATGTCACCTGTGTAAACTTGCCCCATGACCGGGGCAAGTTTACACACTGCCTGGGGCACGTTTACATTTCAACAAAAATGATTAAATAGAAGACTTACAGTGATTAAAATACAAAAAATTAAATACAAAGAAATCTAGTTTATTTCAAAAAGTACATAATAGATTATAAACAATTGCGGTGAATCCTAATAGTTTTCAAAATCACTCTCACAATTTATACAAACTATTTTGAATTGTCATTGGTAATACAGTCCTCATGAGCCCACCTCTTACATTGCATTGTACACACTGTTCACCAGATCTTGATTCTTCGTGTGGATTTAAACAGTAAATAAAGAGACAATTTTCATCGTCATGCTCTTCATCAGAATCAAAAGTTTTCTTGGTTTTTTTGTGTCTTTTTATGCTCAACATTTCCCAAATCTTCTTTCAGAGCAAGGTTTTTCTTATTTTTTAATTTTTTATCCACACTGTTTTTTCATTATTATAACGTGTTCTAGTGGAGTTTACTGACTGAGACATAGTATGATAGGTTGATGCTAATTTCCTCTTTATTGATTGCCCCTTCTCTATTTGTAAAGCCTTTTTACAGGAGCATCTGTAAGAATTGATGTTTGCCTTTTTTCCCCATCTCTGTTTTCCTTGGCCCTGCTTTTTGAAATAACCTCACAACTTCAGGTGTTGGGATTGACTTTGTAATGCAAGTGCCACTTGTGCTAGTTCTAACAAAAAATGGCGCAAGTTTACACACTGTGTAAACTTGCCCCATCGCCATTTTTTTCGTTATAACTCAGTATATAAGCTTTATTCATAATAAAAATAATCAACTAAATAGCTTAAAATAGCCTCAAAAGAGCAAACTAAGAGTATAATCCATAATAAGTTATAATATTCTAATACTACGAGCTCTATTAAAGCCAATAAGTAAGGGTAAAAATTTACTAAACTGGTAAAAAATCAGAAAAAGTTGTCCAATTCACGGCCCACTTTCAAGGCTGGCTCCAAACTGGCGTGAGTATTAATGGAGACCGAGACACTTCTTCTGAAATGACATGTGGCTCCCCCCGACCGATGGAATATGAAATATAAACCTTGTGTAAACTTGCCCCGATCTCCCCTAGTTATTTGACCCAACTGAAAATCGATCATCAAATGTTATAAAACTGGGTGAGGCTTTGAAAACAATTCCTACAACATCAGCTGAAGCTGACAGGGCATTTTCTGCTGTAGAGTTGTTCATAACAAAGCTACGAACTAGGCTGAATGATAAAAGCATAGATTGCTTATGTTTCCTTAAATCATACTTTATAATTTATATATCTTATTTCTATTTTCTGGCTGAATATATAAAGGAGTATAAATTTTGGAATTTATAAATATCCTTATTTTGTGTAGTTATTGTTGATATCAATTAAAAATAGCTAATTTTTAGATTTTTTTCAAATTTGAGGCATTCCCGGGAATCCCGGGAATGGCTGTCATGTTCCCGGAAATTCCCGGGAAGTAGAAAAGGCAGGGAAATCAGAAACCCTAATCAAAACGAATCAGTTTTAAATAGGAGCATACAGCAGTGGCCGATGAAAGCATATTACTTATATTTTTTTTATAAATAAGTCTTTATAAATTTAAATTGGGCAGATTGATACTATTGAAAAGTAGGTCATTTTTATCGGTTTGCAATGGACGAGTTTTCTGTTTTGTTTATTCGGGATAATGTAGAACTTCTGCTATACCTTCCGGTATAATGCTTCATCAATAGAAATTTTCAAAATTTCAACATTCTCCTTGAAGGTGTTAATTAATGGTTAAAATAGAATTTTTTAATGTTATGGCTTAAGGATATTTTGAAAATATTAAAATTTAAGTTTCTATTGCTGAAGCTCTCAATGTTTATTTAAAATAAGAGCCTCTTTTCTGGAAAGACTGTCGTAATTGTTCATTATCGTTCTTTTTGGAGACTTCTAAGGTTTGTTTGGCGGTTAAATTTTTAACCAAACAATTTAGATAGTCATTGGTGGTTAAATTTTTAACCAAACGATTTTGCCAATTACAATCTTTCCATTTGGATTTTTGAGTCGTTTTAAATAAAAAAATCAAACGAACTCAAAGGACATAGAATTCGAAGCTTTGTGTACTAAAGAAAGAACTGGTTCGAACTTGGCGATTGCTTAAATCAGAGGATAATTGATAATTGACCTTCAGACAGTTCGCCAGCCCCAACCACTCGACGGATGTCGATAATTTTTTATTTCATATGAAAGCGTATGACGTCTAAATATGTCATCAAGGGTCGTCTGTCCCTACTCACCCCTATTTTCGAAGGAAATCGAAAAAAACATATAGAGAATGTATGGTGGAGAAATTTTTTTTCGATTTCGTTCGAAAAGGGGTGGTGGTGGGTCACACGACCCTTGATGACATATTTAGACGTCATAAGCTTCCATATGAAATAAAAATTGTCAAAATCGGTCTGGTGGTTGGGGCTGGGAGATTTCTACGAGGTTTACCCGTAGACAATGTATATAGGAGAAGTGTTTTCTCGATTTCATTCGAAAATGGACGGTGGTCTGGGGCAGGCGAGTCTTGATAACATATCCAGACGTCATAAGCTTTCATATGAAATAAAAATTGAGTGGTTGGGGCCGGCGAACTTTCTGAAGTTTTTACCATATTATTTTAAATATATAGATCCCAAAAGTTCCATCAAAATGGCGTGTCAAAAATATTGTAAAATACCTATTGTAGGTGATGGAAACTGTTTATTTATGGCGATATCATTCTGTCTTTATGGATCTGAAAACTTTCATGCCGAAATTCGTGAAAAAGTTATACAAAACATTACAACTAGATGATATTTTTGAAAGATTTTACAATTTTAAAGGAATCTGTTGTCGACAAATAATATGAAATCTACTATGGTTTTATGGTCTGTTCCACTGATCTTCATGCAGTATTTAAAACTGAAAAAAGTAGTGGCTAAGAGCCTCGAAGCAGCGAGGAGGCGGGAGCAGTGCTGAGCAAAGTGGGTGCTGGCCGCGAACCCGCCCAGAGGGCGGCGAGAGAGGCTAGTTATTTTGAAATTCGCAATGAGCATGAGAAAATATACGTACATGGCGGTAGATTCAGTGCCTTAGAACGATATAAAAATAATTAGAAAAATGTATCTTTCTTTCTTAAAAAAGATTTCATTCATGTTAACATATTAATAAATTGTAATTAAAATACATTATTGAACATTACATTATCTTTCTATAATGATTTTCAATATTCAACTAGCACCTGTTTAAGGCAAAAGCATACTAAAAAATGTAACAAATAGCAACTGTGAGAAATTGTGGTTGTAAAAAATTAATAAAAACTGTCACAAATTGTAACTAGTAAGTTGCAATTTCGTGTGATGAATCTCTACTAATAATAAAGGAGAATGTGTGTCTGTGTGTATATATTGGCCCTCTACAGGGCAAACCAATGGGCCTAGAGCTACGAAATTTGGCATAAACATACTTTGGATAGTGATTAAAATGCCGTATAGTTTTTTCTCTGATTTTAATGAATTTAAAAAAAAATATTTTTAGGCATTTTTTTATATTTTTTTAGGAATTTACAACAACACTTTTCATTGTTGTAATGAAATTACATCCGTTTTTATTGTTTAAACAAATATTTAATTGCGTGTTTTTCTTCCATTGTTGTAAGCGAAGGAATTTACTTTCTTTTTTATTTTGCCAATTTCATTCTGAAACCTGTAAACAAAGTCCTTTAAGATAGTGTATTACGAAATACATCCAGTATGCTGAAAGTTGTTTAAATTATTTTTATAATTATGTTTCAATCCAGTTAACATGCTGCTGGACGTAAAATGCGGCGCGTCATTTTAATGTTGATTACATAATTTGAATGAGGAATAAGAAAGAGAAGTTGGCACCGAAAGGGTGTAATTAGATGTTATATGACAAGGACAACTACTAAAAATTTGCGTTTATGGTTTCATCAATTTGCGTACTACTATTCGTAATAGATAGAGTAAGAGTAACAATTTTTTGCCTAGGATTTATCAATAAATAAGCTGGACTTATTGACATGAATCAATTTTTTGCGGTTATGATATGAACTTACGGCAAATTTCTCTGAGTTTAAATAACTTGGATTTGTTTTTGGATTTGCCATATTGGAAAAGATTTTAAAATGGACAGGATGGGACCAGTGAAAATTAACGCATTTAGCTTCTTGCACTGCATTCAGTAACCGATTGTCAGAATGATGCGCAAGTAGATAATTAGTGTATTCCACGACAGTTGCCTTTAGAATGACCGTAATGCTTGTATTTGTAATAACGAGTGGGGTAGGGAATATAGTGACGGACAGGACAATTCAGGCATCCAGGCTTACAATTTTCTTCAAAAAAGATTTAATTTTGTGTTTTGTTTTGAAATGTTCTCTGTTTTGTTTATGGCAATTCTTTTACATAGGACACAAATTGAACCGATAAACCTTTCAAGGATTTCTTCTTCTGAGGTACCTAAAAATACTGTTTCTGAGACAATATCACGGAAACTGTTTAGTGTTTTTATGGAGTAACTGTAATCAAGAAGAATTTTCGGTGGAAGGAACGGCTTTGCCTGAATTTATACAATTTATTTCGATTAGTAAATCAACTGAGAACAGTTTTTTAAATATTCTTTGATCACCACCGATACCATGTAGACCTTTTTAGATGAAAAGACACCAGATAAAGTTTTATCTTTATCCGCAACAGAAATGGCAAGGAAACGTGAAGAAAGGCTAACAAAATCCATTTCATTCGACGAAGGCGTAGAAGATTGATTAGAGGCGCCATGCAAAGTTTGGTAGAAATTCGGAACCCAACCACCTGGAGTCCAAAAAAAGAAGGCGTATTGGCTCTGGATATTCTCGGACTCTGCACTTACCTTCCTGATAGCTGAGACCTATACACTCATTTCCACCTCCAGGAACGGTTACCATCCTTTACGCCAGGCACCACAGAATCACCCTTTTGCTTGATCCGCAGCAGACTAATCACTTAAATGGTTAGCTACAAGCCGATTTATACTGCAGGGAGCAACTCATCTTAAGGACTGCTACGCATGACGAACACGTGGGGTCTTTAGCTGTCCATGAGAAGCTAAAAGCAAACAAAGCTACGGCAGATTATCATGGAGAATCCTGGTATGATGTCCCACGCCTGCCGTTGAGGGAGAGAAAAAAGGAAGTAAAAAGTGGCAGATAGAGAAGAGTTTACAAGATCAGAGATCACATTCGGTTATTTCGGGTTCTTGAAGCCCTTAACGTCTAACATGTGGCCCAGAAGACCCAGGATCAAACAAAGTCAACCTGTCATTCACTTCAGGCAAAATATAAACACATCACAAAATAACCTCTGGCATATCTGAATTCCAAAACTCTCTCCTGAAAATAAATCTACAATCAAAGCAAGAAATCATGCGTTCTTGCACCTTCAGAATCCGAGTCTGAATTGATGCATTTTAATAACCCCCTTTCATCTAATGAAGATAATTAAAATATATATAATAAAACTGAGTATTTAAGAGATATTAGATATTTCCAGTCTTGATGATTGTGCTAAACTATCTCCCTCAACTGGCTCAAAAAGAAAATGGCAAACACTTGTAAAAGCAGTTTTTAAACAGTACAATAAAAGTTCAGCTATAGACAGAAATCCCATATTCTAAATGTAGTTATCACTAACAAAAACCAAAGAAATCGTATGAAATCCCACGCATTTTTTATTGTTTACTTTCCCTGTTTCTGAATTTTTGATCGATGTTTTGACTGTATTCAATTTTTGTTTCTTCTTATAGCTATTTCTGCTGTGTGATGTTTTATTTGCGGTATTTCCATGAGATGTTTTGACAATTTTTTGTTTAACTTTCAGAATTTCAGCCCACATTTCCAATTTTAGATTGTCTTATATTTACATTTCTACGTCAGTGACTTCTTGGTATTATTTGTTTAAACTTTTTATGGGGTTTAAAACAGTATAGCAGCATCTGATTTGTAAGGGTTAAATCCCTACGAACGTGGACCATCTTTTACTAAATATGGGATGGTCTATGCAGTGCTTACGGTCTATGCAGAGCTTTTTTTATCCTGCATTATTCCCCATTCATAAGGAAAAAATAATCCTGTTTCAGACAGCTGCTGGATCGAACTCTCATATATTTATCCATCTAGAAATGACACTTTTCTAAAATATGCGTTGTACAGCTGTTGCATTTCCATCGAATTCCGCTGGAAGCTTCATACATGAAACACATATAAGCTTTGTCAGTATTCAAAAATCGGTTCATCTCTTTATGAAATCGAAGTTACAAACCGATAACTCTGACAAACGTGCTTTCATACTTTCGGAAGAAAGATCTTCCTTGAGCCTTCGCTGTTCCAGTCAGAACTTGCATTTCTGTGTATTAAAAATTATGTTCTCCATGAAGAAATCATCACAAATACGAGGAATGGAATCCAAAATGTTTAGTGCTTAGATTTCCTATTAAATTGTGTCATTATAGAAGTGACAGTGTTAATGTGTACCTTGATAGCTGGTCGTATTTTCCAATTAAGAAGGTGGATATAAAGTGTCTTCGGAACAATTTTGGACGGTCCTCGGCTTCAGTTCTGTTTAACGCCCACTTGAGTTCATACTTCTTCCAGTTGAATTTCGAGCCTAAAATAATTAAAAATATGGATAGTTGCAATTTTGTTGTGTTTGAAGATGTCTAAAATTTACAGAATCCACAGAAATAAGACTTAAGAAAATAAAAATACTTAATTTTATCCTGCGAATAAAATGTTTCGTTTAACCTGAGCCAATAACAGGTAAATAGAAAGAGTTTCCAGGTTAGAAATCTCGGCCTCTTTTTGAGAAAAAATAGTTAGTGTATTAGGGACTATAATGCCCTATAGAAAATAAATTAATCAAATAAATAGTTTGTCTGAGCATTTTCTTTCAAAATGGGTCCAGTATTCAAGAAAACAGAACATGACTGAAGTGAAATTTTTCCTTTAGTTGTTACGTATTTAAATACATTTAAGTAAAAGGGACATTCTACGTGTCAGAAACTTTTTACTGATATTAAGTTTGTAACAGCTAGTTAGAAAAATGAATGACAGCTTTTATGCGGTTTTTAAAGTATTCTGTTTCACTATGTATAAAATGCTGGAAAATATGATGTTTAATTTAGCCTGCTAATTATTATTTTCAATTAAAGAGGTATTTGCTGCTTGTTGCACGAATGAAAGGAAAATATTCAATATTTCTCTATGAAGTTCTTGCAAAATCTCACTTAAAATTGTATTTTTGTTGTTGCATAACAGTTTTAGCTAAGCAGCGCTTATTAAATTCTATGATTTGAATTTATACATTTGCAAAACTATTGTCATAATAAGAAATAGTAGCAGCTGAAGCATTATAGGCCCAATTTCTAAAATAAAGCCTAAAAATGAATTATGCTTTTGACTGAAAAGTATAATACGAGATACTTTTAAATATAATATTTAGCTTTGTTAATGCTTATTAAGATAAAGAAGAAACACTTTACCTTTCTGTCTCATAGAATAATGGCCAGTCCTCACTTTTTTACACTTTTATGTCACTTGACTTGTTTCATGTTTGTAAAGATGATATTTTGTAATAGGATCTATACTCCTTCTTGACATTCTAGAGTTTTCATGTGTACACTTGTGTATTTTCGAGGGTAATACATTATTTCAATATGTTCAAAACTTATCTATCAATTAATCGAATAATTTAATTAAATTTTGTTTCCACACTAGTGGCGCCACCTGGCAGTGAATTAGAAAAAAGATTCCATAATACTTATTAAATTGAATTATAAATTAGTGACTATAAAGAAGAAAAAGTTAAAATGAAAACATTTTCCACTTTTTAGTACTCTAATAAAAGCGTGTTTTAAAAACGGCTCTTATTAAGTTTATTATTAAATTTTAGACTAGTTTTGGAAGACAATGGCGGCCTGGTAGGAGATCTTCGGCTTCGGATCTCGAGGGTCGCTACCTGTGCCTGATTCAGGCCGAATCAGCTGCAAATAAACCTCCTCCAGCAAGTTTTGTGCAGAAACTTGAAGAGGTGGAGCCTATTTAGGTGCCGTTCTCGTCGTCCGCCCACAGTTTAAAATTGGAGAAGAATGTTAATCCAAACAGCCAAAACTAAACTAGTCTGTTTGTGGAAAAGCCGCGATTTTGCAATCGATTTTATTACGAGTAGAGATTTGATTTTTTCACATACTAGCGGTGATAAACTACTTTCTAAACTATTCCTGTAGTTTACGATAATAACCCCTATTCCTAAAATGGTTCAATCAAAGCAACCCTTAGTGGCCCAATCTAGGCAACCTTTGGTCATCAACGAAAATAATTCCCTTAACATTAATTTTAAACTTTTTTCATAAAATGCCTCTAGTAAATTGTATCTAAAGAAATTTCCTATCTGAGATATAATAACACATTTTCCTACTTAGTTTAGAATTGCTTAAGTGTTTTTTTTACTTTTGTTAAAATAGTCGATTGCTGATGCCTAAATCTAAATGCTTGTTGGGGCCGCGATGTTCTAGTGGCAAGGTGCCGGCCTTGGGGCCAGAGGGTTCCAGGTCCAAAACCCTGGACCTGGACTCCACCAAAGATCCGTCGTGTATTGTTGGCCTGTTGCACGCTAAATCACACGTAGGGGGCCAAAGCCCCCTCCTCATTGATTCGGCGCACACAACCAACCCCGACTCGGCCCACTCCACTGGGACTAAGGCAATCGGAAGCTTTGAGAGGGGGCACCAGCTCAGACCTCGTCCTCGTCGTCTGACCGCGGTTCAAAATTACCTTCGTGTTGCTTCAAAGCTGGTTCAAAAATTCCGAGGTCCGTCCCGAAATAACCCTTGCGTTGTTCCAAAACGGGACGTTAATGTAACTAAACTAAAACTAAATGCTTGTTTCCCAATTGTAAACACGTAACGCTTTCGCTTAAAAATGACTTCATACAGCCCATTCACAACATAATTTGTCTACTTTACTGGCCCAATCTAGGTGTTCCTCCACTATAATATATTTTTAATTTTTTATCGAATGTTTCGAATTTTTCTTTCTTATGATATTCATAATGGGTTTATTTCCTTATAGTATTGTTTTCAGCATCTCACACTTTTATGGGCTTTTTTTACCTTCAGAGTTTTGATAAAAATTATTTTCTACTTTTTAGTCTGTAATATATTTCATAATTCATTAATACAAATATTATAGATTTTGCAATTATTTTTCTCAAATTCACTACCAGATGGGGCCAATTTAATTAAAATAATGGATTATATGGAAATTAAATTTTGAAAATATTAAAATATTGCATTCCCATCAAGAACACAAAAAAAATACAAAATATGATATCCCCAGTACATAAAGAAGAGAAAGAAAATTCAACTTCGAAATTCCGGCATTACGGACATTTTTTTCATGATACATCATTGCAAACATGTATGCATATATGAGAAATTGAAAATTCTTGCAGCTTTACTCACATAAATTGGGCATCGGGAAAAAACTGATATTTTCCCACCTGTACTTCTCTCTCTTTTTTTCTGATACAATCGTATTTTATTTCAAATTGTATTTAAAGTTTACACGAGTTGATAATTTATGATATTTAATCTGCCTAATAAAAGTTTCTATTAATGGATAGCTGAAATACTGATGAACTTACCTGCCTAATATTGTTGTCAATTATGAACTATGTTATTACTGCAGTTAAATCTCCAAACTTTTCTAGTTTCTTTTCTAAGAAACTTTTAAAAAAAGAAAAATGTATTTATGAAGGTTGATTGACTTACTGCGTTCTAATATTCAAGTTTCGCAAAGTAAAAATCACATTTTTGTCATTTTAGTTACAAAACAAAGTAAAACTCTCTTAATAAGTCTCTGAACTTGGATAACATAACCTTTAAAGAGGAGAACCCTGGAGTGTTAAAGTAGTTTTATGACCGAAAGAGTTAACAGACTCAGTTAGATTCGCAGTAGGGAATGATTGATGTAAACGTACCAAACTATCCTAACTACGCATACAGTTGCTTATATCATATTATTTTATCTAACTATAAATGCATTATTATTTTTTTATAAAATCATTCACTTAAGGGAAGTGAAGGAGACGTATTTCTTCAAAGAATTTTCATCTTTTAGGATAAAAGTTTGGTCCATTGCCTATTATTTAAATGATAATAAATAAATAAAACTATTATTTAGGTTCAAACGAACCATGTAGTATTTGTTTTGATAACAGAGACAATTTGAGAACGACACATATTAAATACTTATTCGAGAAAAAAATATTAGGAATATTCTTAGATTCTGCACGACAAGAAACATTCTAACATGTAAAAAACGGTATATGTATATATTTCGATAAAGTGATATTAACATGATGTTTGACATGATATGATTTTAGGTTAGCATCTGTAAATTAAGGCCGCGGTGGCTTAGCGGTAAGGTGTCGGCCTAGAAACCCGATTCCACTGAAGATCAGTCATGTGTTGGGCCTATTGCACGTTAAATCATATGTAGGGGATCAAACGCCCTTCCGCTGGTGTGGTGAGGAAGTTCGGAGGGGGTGTGACAGCCCTGGTGTCGTTCTCGTCATCAGACCGCGGTTCAAAGTTCCGAGGTCCGTCTCAGAATAGACCTCGTGTTGCTCCAAAACGGAACGTTGATATAACTAAACTAAACTATCTGTAAATTACGTGATGTGAAAATCGATCGAAACGCTCTACATGGTAGACCATTAGACGTACAGCTACCAAATTTGGCACGTAGTTGCTTCTAAAATACAAGGGGTTCACTAAAAAAGGGTTATCATAATTTTACTTAGATTTTTTAGTTAAAAATTATCGAAATGTTACCATTTTTCTTCAATAACTTCGGAGCATATTATCACATAAAAATCATTTTTACATTGCTTTAAAATATTTGAAGAATTAGTTTTCTGTGATATCGATTTTATTTCCATGCAAAAGATTTCTTTAATTTTAATAAACTTATCATAATTTACTAAGCAACGGCTGATGCAATAGATTTTTACCTTTCATTAGCTATTAAAATGCTAATTAATCTGTGTAATTGTGGAGTCGGCTTTCTCAGTATAGCTTTTAATTTGAAAAATTAGTGAATTTACTTTTCAAATGTATTTAATTTTCAAAACTTGCTTTTTCGAAGCCATCTAATTAAAAGAAGATACTTGGGAATTATTTTTAATTAAAACTGAAAAATAGTTTATTAAATCTTTTGATCTTGAATCGCATACAGTTTATAAACTTTTCTGTTTATTCTACTTCAACAAATTGCAATTAAAATTTCCACTGATATATATTTATTTGTGCATGAAATCCTAAGAATCTCAAAACAAAAAGTTGCGAAATTTTTTTAGCGAAGATCAGAACGTTTAAAAAATGAAGTTTGCCGGAAACAGGGCTCTTGGATTTCGTCTTTAAAACTCACCTTCCACATTTTGCCCCCGGCAAATTTAATTATGAGTAGGCTCCATAAATGTAAATAATACAGCTTATTTTACAATAAGAAATACAATTCATGATTGATTAATTCTATTTTAGAATTTTATTTTTAGAAATTTTGATTTTAGATAAACTAACCCTTTTATATTTCAGATGGATAGGCGTTCAATGTAAGGCGATTCTATAGGAAACAAAATTGTTATTTCTGTTTTGAATAAATCAATTTATTTCTTTGGATTTTAATAAGCAAACTAAAATAGAAGAAGGAGGGAAAATGTTTATTTAAAATAAGACTGCTTAGCTCGAAATTATGACCACGAAAATCAAGTATTGTAGTGTAAAATGGTGCAGGTGAGAAGGCCAAGCAGAGTTTTTTCAACGAGATTTTGTGTTTTTCAAAAACAGTTGCGTAAATCTGCTTAAATCACTTTAAGAAATACAAGAAATAATAATTAATACATATATTTATAAACTCAATTTTAAGTAAACTTAATTAATTAAAACAATATTGATTTAATTAAAATTTATTTGAAACTTTACTTTTTAAAGTCAAAAATGTAATAAGTTAATAATTTTATTGCTTAATTTTTAAACTGTTGTAAGTCAGTCGACAATAAATTTAATAAAAAGAGTTTTTAAAACACACTTTTATTAGTGTATTAAAAAGTAGATTTGTTCATTTCAATTATTTTCTGCTTTTAAGCCTTTAATTTACAATACTTTATTATAAATATTATGGTGTCTCGGAATTTTTCTCAAATTTAATTAACAAAATTTAATTAGCTGATAATTAAGTCTTAAAATATATAAATAGTACAATGTAATCAGGAATACACAAATGTACAGAATTTCAAAACTCTAGTGCATCAGTAGTACACAAAATTCCTTCCTTACAAACATGAAACAAATCAAGCTAAATAAAAGAATTTAATAAAAAACTACATAATAAATGACGCAAATATAAGGCACTTAGCAGTGTAGTACAAATCCATCCTTGCTACTCGATTAATTTAATTTTTTAAAATTTTAAATTATGCAACAAAGCTGCAAACTAAAGCAGCGCTCTACAGGTGACGTAATGCCGTAAAAGAGCTTCTGACAGTCATTTTGTAAACAATTTTATTTAACGTGACTTGTTTCGTTTGTAAAGATGGAATATTGTCATCGATTTTTCACACACTTCCTTATGTGCTAGAGTTTTCAAAAACTTTGCGTTCTTGTGTTTTTTCGATGACAATGTATTATTTTAACATACATTTCTGAAATTAATTATCAGTTAATTGATTAATTTAATAAAATTTTGATCTCATACGATTGGCGCCACCTGTTTGTAAATTTAAGAAAAAATGATTTCAAGTTTCGTAATATTTATAATAATAAATTATAAACTAAAGAAAAATTATAATTTTTAGTACATTAATAAATGTGTGATTTTAAAAATTAATAACTCTGAGAGATAAATGTTTGCAGATTTGATTTGATTTCTAACATTAATGTCCGGTTTAAAGCTATACGATGGTTGTTTTGCAAACAGTGGCGTACCTGCAACTTTTGCCACCCGGGGCAAACTTTCATTATGCCGCACCTCCTGTTCAAGTTACATAAACCTCAAAATAAAAAAATGATAAATTCCAGGGGAAAAAATTGATTTAATAACGCAATTCGTCGTTTGACGCCCTTGATCTCTGCAGATAGGTTGTGAAATCGTACTTCCACCACCAGACTTCCTTTCACATACCGGCAATTTACCGAAAAAAGGGCGAAAAAATATGAAATAGTTACAATAAATATTTTATTATGTACACAATTATTGAACTAGTCTCGCTGTTCTTTTTACTTATAAAATTGTTTTCCTGCAAGTCTGATTTTGCCGCCCCTTTCTAAGAGCCACCCGGGGCCGACCGTCTCCGCCCCTATAGGTACGCCACTGTTTGGAACAGGCGTGAAAACGTGGTTAGATAACGAGGAAGACATCTGAACTGGCATCCCACACTTCCATAACCAGCGTGAGGACGTTTGACACACAAAGGACCTAATGAGACCTACATACACGTCAGATCTTCGGTGAAAGTGCCTTTCGAATCCACGGTCGTCCGATCCTGATGCTGCATTACCACGACACCGTTTATTGTTTAACGAAATCGACGAAGTCAGAAAATATGCATATTAATGTTTTTACTGAAGGTAGTTGTTAATTGTAAATTTCTTGTTCAAAATGAGCACTTTTATAAGTTCAAAGCAAACAACTGAGAAGTTCCGTTTCCAGGGCATGCATTTAAGATTTTCTTCTCCTGTAAAACATATTCTGAAATAATTTTAAAAAAATTTAACTATAATTTTCTCCATTTTTAATAAATAATCTTTTCGTAATATATATTGATATGCTGTTTGTATTAGATTATAATCACAAAAAAGAAAATACAGAAGAAACAGAAGTAAACAATAGTGATAACAATATAC
>BGPR01002682.1:77048-111733 GCA_013235015.1 Araneus ventricosus
GTATATTGTTATCACTATTGTTTACTTCTGTTTCTTCTGTATTTTCTTTTTTGTAATTATATATCTTTCTTTTGTATTTTATTGGAAGTTGCTGCATTTTTGTGCCAGTCTGTTTGATGCAAAGTTTAATTTTTAATATATCTTGTTAAATTATTACACTTGTACTTGTTTGTATTAGTACATTTTCCATTGATATTTTCGTTTTCGTGTTTTTTGATTAAATGCACACGCTACATAATATCTTGCGTCTTTTTGTCGACGTCTGATTTTACGTGCATCACATTCATAAATGACTCAATTCCTAAAAGAAACTTTTTATGTCTAACTTTGTTTCATTTTTTACGATTTTTGTTCTGTGTACGTCGCTGTATATTTTTTTATACGTTACAGATCACTCTCGTGCGTCTGCTACCCCTTGTCAAAAATCTTTGTGCTATCAATTCATTCTCCCTCTCATAACTTTATTCTCTTAAACTAATTTAGAATTTTTAAAAAATTTAAATTTGCTTTTGACTTTGTGATCAAATTTTTGAAAAAGAATTTTTTCTAAAAAAATCTTCTTGTCATTTGGCGAGAATTTTTTAAAAACATGAATATGTGCAAGAAATTGTGAGACAGTACTTCATCCCAACACAGAGATACATATTCCTTTTGACAACAGGTTCGGGCAGCGGTGGCCTAGTGACAAGGTAACGGCCTTGGAGCAGGAGGGTTTCCGGGCTCGAAACCCAATTCCCCTGAAGATCCGTCGTATTGGTCCTGTTGTACGCTAAATCATACGTAAGGGCTCAAACGTCCTCCCGCTGGTGTGGTGCAAAAATACCCACACTGGCCCGGTCTATCCAAGAAGGGTGTAAGGCCAGGCGAGGACCAGTGGGGAGAGAGTCGCCCCACCAGCATGTGGAGGACTGGATTCATTAGATACAATAAAATGTACAGGCATTGCCCACACAGGTGCAGTACTTATAAATACAAGAGAGCTGGGAGTATAAACATGGTTCGACCCACCTCAGTGGGGAGAGAATAGCTTGATTTACATGTACTCAACTCCCAAGTGTGGCGAATGATACTCACAAAATAACGAATGACAAAATGAAGGTTCTTTCTTTTCATATAAAATATAAAAACATTCCTAACGCAATAAATTTAATGCCAGCCCAGGTGTCATCCTCGTCATCCGACCGCGGTTCAAAATGACATGATTTGTCCCAAAATAGCCGTCGTGTTGCTTCAAAACGGGACGTTATTATAACTAAACTAAACTTGACTAGAGGTTCGATATGGAAAGAAATCGATGTATTATTATCTCAGATTAGAAGTCTATTGCTTTTAATACAACATTTATCGCAATTCTTGTAGAGTACAGTTGAATTTCTGCTGTTATATCTTCATTTCCTAAATGCTGTTTATCGTATTTTTCAGCGTTATTTGAAACGATCCACGATGCTGCTGAATCGACTGATGAATGCCTTGAACAAAACCTATCCTCATGAAAGTTTCAGTGTGCCACAAATGGAGCTCCATCGAAGAGGAGAAGGGAAAATGTACTGGAAATGCTACTTCAACGCTGTTTCTTGCTTTCGACGAAAATGAAGTGTACGTTAAGTACGATACACGAAAATTTTTCACTGCATTTCGACCAAATTCTGATTGTTACCATGAAAATTAATAATATTTTGTGCCAGAATGCGCTGAATTCTGGGAATTCCAAATTCTTGTTTATTTTAACTATTTTCTTTAACCTAGCAGTGTTCTGCTTTCTTTTTTAATTAAGGTTCTGTTTTGTTAAAATTATTCATTTAGTACCTGTTGACAAATAGAAAACGACTATACATTTTTTCATAAGTTGTATAAAAACATCAAACAAATATTTTACAGAGAAATAATCCGATTGCCATATTTTGAAAACGTAAATTCAGAGCAGCTTTTCATTATTGCATTGTGGGGACCAATGCCCTCAAAATCATGTCAAAAATTTAGTGATTAATTAAACAAAGAATGAGGTATACTTAATTTAATTTCAATAAAAATAAGTTTGTGGATAAAAAGATTGAACCTATACTCAAAATTACTTGTTGGAAATTGAGATTTATCAACAATTTATATTCAATATTATTTGTAAAACCCGAAGCTTCCGTTTTGCAGTTTTTACCTAATTATCATAAATATTTCTTGTCTAAATGTAAATATGAATTTCTGAATAAAAACAAGTCAATTTTTTAAGAAACCTGTAAAATTCAGGTTTTTAAAGATTTGAAATCAAATAGGACTTCATTCACGAAAGAAATCATATTTGAGGAAACTTCATTCCTTTAGATATACAAAAATTCATTTTTGTGTTTATAAAAAGAAAAGGGAAGCGTATAAAAAAATTAAAAGAAACAGCATTATTTCAAGTATCTCTAAACTTCCCGGTCAATTTAAGTTTTATCAGTTCAGATTGAGAGTACTGCTTACTATCACATAGTAAAATGAACGCATTTTTCAATTTTACAACCGATTTCTCTTCTTCAAAATAGTCAATATCTAAAATTGAAAGACGAAACACAAAAAAGTAGAGCAGAATTTCAAGATCAATACTCCTCAAACTGCAATGAAAATTTCATTTAGGTCGTATAAATATGATCCTCAATCGGATATGGGTGAGTAAAAAGACAGCGTTGGAGAAAAAAGTAACTCCCTATCATTTTTCAATTACAGTTCGTAATCTAAAAGAAGCACGACGTACAGATAACTTTTTGACGGAGATGGCTTCATTTTTTTTCGTAATCGATATTCAGGAAAAATAACATTTTACAAGCTGTTTCTTAGAAGAGACAACTTTAGAAGTTCTTTGAAATAAGCGAAATAATCATTTTTAAAGTTAAGATGTTATTATTTACTTATAGGTAAATTATTGATTACTTCCTTTAAATTGCTTGCTTATTGGTTTAATTTTTCTAGGAAGTAGATCGACTGGATAGGTAGTCTTGGAAAAAAGATTAATAACTAATCGAAATATAATATGTCTGTCTTAAAATTCGATTGGTGACTTTTTTAATTTAATCTAAAGCATATCGCGGATCTTTGGAACATTTAAATTAGTTAATTTAATAGTAAAGGATTGATTGGTAATTTAGAAATATTTCACTACATCAATAAAACTTTATCAGATGTTATGTTAGTTTTGAATCATGCTCATTTAATCTTTTATTATTTTTGCATAATTATTATCACTTCTTTTATGATTTTTGCCCTGACATAATCTTGTTTACTTAAATTGTGTTCTTTGATTGCTTTGAAACAGTTATTACTTTAAAAATTTATTCTCCTACCTTAAGTTAATAATAATTTCAAAATTAAATCACATTCTTTAAGTTAATAATTACTGAAAAATCCAATCGTCTCTTTAAGTTGATAATTATTAAATTATTTTTAGTAAAATGATTGGAATATTTAGTAAAATTTGTTTTAAAGTAAATTATGATTAATATTGTGGAAGAAAAGGATTGATTGATTCTGAGAAATTGGTGTAAAATTTTTTCGCATTTTTTATTGACACTTTTTCGCATTTTTAGAAACTGAGAGAGTGAAAATTTACTATCCATGTTACATGATGCATCAATCTCGATTCAGAATTATTACTGCTAGTAAACAGAATTTTTATTACGCTTATACATAATTCTGGTAGTCAAAAACTAAAATGATCAGAATAGCAATACTTGTTCAGTGCTTTGATAGTATTTTATATATTAATTTTTCATTACTGCAAAGTAGATTTATAATTGTATTTAATTTAACATTTAAAAACTGATATTCCTTTTAACCCTTTACAGTTCACTGCATGTTTCGCTTTGAAAATTACTAAATTTATTTCAAAAATGAGTATTACATATGTAGCTGATCATAAATATGTAAAAGAAAAAAAATTTGGCATTTTTTATTTTCAAGAAATTTGTGGTTTCACGCTGAAACCAATGAACAGTAAAGGGCTTTTTTCCTCCAAATAAGTTTTCATCGAAATGCAATTTAATTTATAAGTATATGTGATATTCATGATATTCAACATTCATAAAATTCAATATTACTTTCGAAGATTTAATTTTAAAAAATATCAATTTGTGCAAGAACCCTTATCATTTTGTTTCTCTTAGAGATCGAAAGCAATTTAGCTCTTGCAATGCCAATATCTTTGTGAATACTAACGGTATTGAACTGGAATTTTTACATAAGTTGGCCTTTAATCTGGCTCTTAAGTTATGAAAGAAAAATTACGCTACGTTTCGCTCATGCGCAATAAAAAAATGCTAAATGTGTGGTTTCATTGCGAACGTTAAAATGTTAATCACTCATCTCGAAAATGAAATCGAATAATGCCCTTTGGAAATGCAATGCAATAAGGCAAACTATGAATAATAAAGCCCTGAATTATTCCTACAATGAAAATAATTTTTATTCATTGTCATACATTTGAGTTCTGTTTCTAAGTAGAGCGTTGAAGAGTATACATAAAATAACCTATACAAGCGGAAAATAAAATGTGTCATTTTTTATCTATAAATCAATGAACCTTAATTTATTAATAAAGAATACAGGAAGACTACCAGCACTGACACCACTTTTTTTATTTTAAGGTCGAATTTCGTGTGAAACAAATAAATTTGACTGTAATATTCTTTGGATTAAAAAAAATTGTTTACTTTAATCTTTTATGACAATAAAAAATAGAAATCTGATGAAGATTCACGATAGTAAGATAACAACATACGATGAATTCTGTTTAATTTAGCCATGGATTGCATGAGTGAGAGTTCTGATAGAAACATTTCTCGATTTTGTTTATCTTTTTTCCCACGCTTTGTTTATAAACATAAATCGGTGATAATCAATCATTAAGAGTTAATGAAAATGAGCGATTATTTTGTTCTTACGAATAAGTTTGAAATAATACAAAAGATGTATAGATGATCAGTTGAAAATTTCAACGAAGTGTATTCTTACACTCCTAAGTTCTTGTATATTATTGACTCAAGATATTTCAATGACAATCCAGTGCATTGATATTGATTTAAGCTTCTATCTGCTTAATGTTCAAAAAGTAGCAAATTTTATTTATTAATCGTTACTTTCTTTCAGATAATACTGTTCGGATTTACAGGATTGTGAATTTTGTTGAGACTTATCAATTTGTAAAAAAAAAGTAATTTTGAAATGGAATTGCTTTTCCAATCTATGCTCAACTCAATGTCACTGTGAAAAATAGAATGACTTCTATGTCGATGCTGTGTTTTGTTAAACAAATTCTAATCGGATTGCTGTGATGAATATAAGCATTTCTTTTTTCCCTTTCAATGTGAATAAAATCTGTTAATTGTTTAAATGTGAAATAAAGTTTTTGCATGCGTTTTCTGAAGCAATTAGCATTTTTAATTATTTCATAGTATTTTACCACTTCTATACAGACTTTTATAAACACTTCTATAAACAATAAACAATCGAAAATAAATGGAACTATCAAATTTCTAAATGAATATTCATATTCTTGGAGCAGTATTGTAAAAAATGGATTTTCAGCTAAGAAGCCCGGATACTCACACAATCGTTAAACAAAATCAATCATCGAATAGAGCTTTCTGAAAATTCAGTCACACATAACTGTTTAGTCACACACAGCGATAAGAGTTCTATGGAGCGCACGGTCTCTGGGGCCACAATTTCCGAAACATGACAAGTGATATCACAGAGCATGGCGATTTTGATTTGAGCATAAATGCTTGGATCCAAGGATCCGTCCCACATGGTAGTGTCCTTGACCTGACGAGGAGTGCAATGCTGTGGCGCTCACTTCATGCCTGGTAATGCTGGGAGGAGGGAACGAAATCAGGAGGAAGGAGTAGGAAGGTGAAAGGAAGGGCTTTGTCTAGGCAGATGAACTGTTAAGTCCTAATTGTTTATATGAATTAAAATGCTGTGGTTCTCTTTGTAATAGGACAGTGAACTTTGATAGGACTTTGTTAAATGTAATAGGACTTTGAACGGACAGCACAAATATTTATTATAACAAATATAGGTCTTAGAATCAATGGAAATCAAGATCATACAAAGATAGCCAAAAATAAATAAAGAAAGAAATAAAAATAAACTCAGAGTTAATCGAATACAACCAAAAACAAAACAAGGAATCCATTCTAGTCCACTTTTTCAAAGGCTAAGAACTATTTGAAATGGATTCAAAATAATATTGGGGAAATTTTTCAGTAAGAAGCTAGCATTACGCCAAACATAGCTTCTGATAGCCCGAAATTCCCAAACAGAGGACAATGGAGAAATGCACATTAAAAGCAAATAATGAAAAGAAAGAGGGAAAAACACAAACACCAAAACGCTAATAAGATGATTAAAAATATTAGCCATCTGGCTCTATTAATAAGCCTTCATAAATAAAAAGTGAATATCTTAGAGTCAACGGAGATTTTGAAATAAATAACTTGACTGTTACACAAACTTTGAATATATCTCTGTTCTTGAATATAATATAAACGTTGACGCAAACTTTGAATATAACTTTGTTCTTGACTGTAGCACAAATTCACAGAAAAATATACTACTCGACTAACAGAAAGGCACTGTACTTGACTTATGTCACAGAACCAGAGTTATAAAATCAACACTAATGTTAACAGTAGAACCCTATTTTGATGCGTAAGCCACATCCTCTCTGTCGGCATCTGTTCTCACTTTGTGTCTCTAAGTAAGTGTCTATTCAACTTATATACCTGAGTCAAATGTAAATAAACAAGAAAGACACCATGCCATACAATCACTTAATCTACAACTGTCCCAGTAAATTGTTCTGCCCATTCTCCTCTGAGCTGGCATGGGTAGTTTTTACCAGTTTTTTTAAAATACAGAATAGCACACTCTAGATGCTAAACAATCGCCTTTGATCCTCTGTGTCACTGCAATATGTTACAGAATACCTTTAATAACATATAAATATTAACTAAAAACATAGGAATAAAAAATTATAAGTTACTTCCTCATATGCGTGTAATTTTATATCTCGTGACTAAACAAAAGTAGAGTCTACTCATTCCAGAGAATCTTCTTTAACACAGTAGATAAAAAAACACAGAAGATTGATTTTTTAAGATAAAATTTGAAATTCATATAAATATTTAATTTTTAAAATTTCTTTTTTCGTAAACTGTATTTCTGATATCTTATGGGTGAAAATGCTGCAATCTGCATAAAAATTTTAATAAATTATTGTGCTAATGAAGAAGCAAATGGAGGAACTCGATCCACTGAATGATTTTTTGTACACTCTTTGACTTTGCTGATAACACACTTTGAAAACGAAACATACCACTGTTTGAAAACTTTCAACAAACATTAATTTTGCATAATTCCTTAAATCGTTCGAGACGGGTAGTACGTACCATGTACCTTTTCTTTATTTACGTCATTTTGACGATGGAATTTTTTGCACTGGTAAGGACCGATAGAAAGATTTTAGTCAAACGTGATGCATTTAGAAAAGTTAAAACATTTCTTGCACCTAGATGTCAAAATAAGATCGTAAAAGCTTGAGAAAATCCTTTCAACTAACGATTCTTTCCTAAAAAACAAACAAAAAAACCAAGTAGGGTAAACAAGACAATTATTGACATCCTTAAAGGCGATATTTATACCATTAATTCGTGGAAAAAATAGTATGAATAATTTAATAATGCTGTTATTCATTGTAACTTTTCCTGAATTTCCCTGCTTTAAGCTAAATAAAGAATGCCATTAAAACAATTATCACTTGAAGTTATCGAAAATAAGTAACGCAAAATCGATTTTTGCAGTATAATTGGACATATTCAATGGAAACTAGGGAAAACTTACTTTTTAAAATTAAAGATTGGAGCGCCAGTAACTGCCCAAGATGTCAATAACTGTCTTGATTACCTTACAGTGTGCAGAACAGGCTCATTGGGTGGCTTTAAGAGGAGTTGGAACCCTAAGTGCGAAAATGTTCAATTGGCCACTTCGATGTACCTTTTCACAAAATCTGTTATAGATTCATGTTTGAAATTTTTTTATACAAGTAAAGTACATTTTTCTCATTATACTAAAATGATATTTTAAATTCAAAACTTTATTTTTTACAAATTTTTTGTGTCAAAACCAAAAATGTTAAATTGGACACTTTGATGTACCTTTTCTGAAAATCTGTTATAGGTATATGTGTGAAATTTTTTTATGAAAGTAAATTACACTTTTCTCATTATACTGAAATGAGCTTTTGATTAATCTTTAATTTTTTTATAAATTTACAAAATATTTAATTAGACATAGTGAAATTTTACCCTATATTGACACAAAAAAGATTGAGTTGTTTTGAGTTTTTTTTTGAAAAAAAGCTCATTTCAGTATAATGAGAACGGTGTACTTTACCCGTATAAAAATTTCAAACATGAATCTATAACAGATTTTGAGAAAAGGTACATCGAAGTAACAGGGTTAGGGTTAACGGACTTAGGGTTCCAACTCCCCTTAACCCCACTCTTGGTTTAGAATACCGTAGAACTTCGATTAGCCGCCACCATCCGGACCAGGGTTGTGACGGATAACCGAATAGACGGGTAATGGAAAATCTCTTAATACATACGTACAGTAACGTGATTTCACTGCTGGCTTGGGACGAAAATGAAACTAAAATCTTTTGGACGTGAATAATACAAACTTGTATTTAATTTTACAAAACGGTAAAAAAAAACTTCAGGATAAGAGTAGTGTTGCGTCGATAGCAATCATGACACATATACGTAAACTCAATATTATTCTAATTTAGTGAACTGTAAATTTATTAACTCTTAACGGACACTCTCTCTAGAGACGGCCGTAAAACTCAGCTTTACAACAAATTCTCACTTACAAAGGAAGTCGTCAAGGCAGAGGCCTGCACAAAAAATTAACAGAAACAAAAGTCAAACTCTTTCGGACCAATCACAGGAGTCCAGCAGCTTACGCCGAGGGGTTGAAGAGCTAGACTTTCTGTAGAGTAGTGATGGGTCAGATTCTTTCTTTACACGGACTCGGATTCACGAATCCGAGTCCGGCTGTAGATCCGGATCCGTGGATTCGTTCCGAGTCCGAAATGTAAATGGATTTGTTGCACATAATTACTGTAATAATCTTTATTATTGAACTTGTATTTTAATATAATTATGAATCATAATTATTATTAATTTTAATGAATAATTTTGATTAACAATTATAATTTTTTATATTGATGACAATTTTAATAATTTATTTTAATTACTAATTATATTTTTAATTAACATTTCTGCTAATTATTTAAAATTTCTTTAGTGAATTTAATGAAACTTTGCAAGAATCTTCAGCATTTTGATACGCTTTTGATTTCTATTATCTGGTTAGGACTTCCCATGAATGTTATTTAATTTGTTGGAAACACTATATTTACTGGAGCGTTCGGTAATGAAATTTCAGCTCAGATTTTTTTCTAATTAAATATAAACTCACCCAATTCTAATGAGCTCCATACAGTAAAAAATCTTTTAATCATCATGAAGGAATATAAAACAACTCTTTGCAGTTATCAAAGATCCACTGCTGTTAAAATCTGTTATTAACTATATTAACAAAATGTAATTTTTTAGTAAATTCCTGTCAGTTGAATTAATTGCTATTAAATTTTGAGCAAACTATAGATGTCATTTAAATATACCGGGCAATTCACGTGCATACGTCGCATGGTCGGGAGAACGTCGTGCTACGAGCCCTATTGTCGTGGGTTCGAACCTCAGTAAGCGTAGTCTCTGCAAGGTTAATGTTTTATAAATTTTAATTTCTGATATTCTCTTAAAAAGGTATTCAGCATTTCGTTTTATTTTACTCTTTACTTCCAAACCTAATTTATTATTAGATAAATTTTAAATAATTCCTTAAACTTACATATAAGTATGGGGGAACTAAGTTAGAATAGGAATTATTTAAAATTTATCTAATAATAAATCAGGTTTGGAAATAAAGAGTAAAATAAAATAAAATGCTGAATATATATTGTAAAATAACTTTTTATAGAGAACATCCGAAATTAACATTTTGAAAACATTGTCTTGCAACGACTATGTCTGCTGAGATTCGAACCCGTGTCCGTATGATACGAAACGTGGCGTTCTACCCACCTTGCCACGGAAGCATGCGCGGAGGATGGCATAATTAAATGAAGTGTTCAAAACCAAAAGGTGTAAAAAAAATTTCGATGACCTTTAAATTAGTCACATAGAAAAATATTATTTCTAAATTATTTCTTAAATGCGTGCCTATTTGTTGACTTATCTTAAACTTTTATACCAAAAATTTTTGACTGTTTGTAAACGTACAGACTCCAATTTTTCTCTTAAATAGTTTTTATCAAATCTATTAATTTCAATGTACCGAGATTCAACTAATGAAATTATTTTTGATATTGAAATCTTGAGTTAAGAAAAAATTATAATTATTTTTAATTATAATTATTATGAATTCTTTTTACTTGCATCTGCTTTTTACTAGCAACTCTTTTACTTCTAAAGCAATATCAAAAGAATCATTGATCACACCAACTATTCTACTGGTTCCTTTGTAAACAACCTCAGAAATCGATCTGTATGCAGAGCGTAACCGATTGCTTTCATTCAAATCAACCGAATCTTAGCATCTCCTGCTCCACTCGAAGAAACTTATCTGCATCCATGAGCCCAAATGACCCCAAAAAAACCCCAAGTATCGTTCATTCCAGAATGAAACAAATACTTTTTCTAAGATTATGTATCCAAATCAGTGATTCTGAATCGGAATCATGATGACGTGGAATCAGTAAATCCGATTTCGATTCATGAAACCGATTCCGTGGATTCATGAATATGAATTCGCGTATTCGTTCCTTTTGGTCGGAATCGGATCAGTTCGTTCCTTTTGAGGATCCGGATCCGCGGTTTCGTTCCGGATTGAACGACACATCACTACAGTGGAGGGAAAATCAGAGGCCGTTGGTTCACTAAACAAGTATTAAATGTACAGAAAAGTATTGTGGTACTATAAACCTACATTACTTTTTACTTTTTAGACGGTGAACGATGACGGATAACAGAAACTGATGGTTAATCGAAGTTTTACTACATATAGCCAATTCCATGGGCCAAGGAATCATGGGAAAGAGTTACATATTTTTTTGGCAAAGCGACCTTGGGGCACTTAGGTAGTACCTGAGGTAGAAATCTGACTTAGCTCCAAATATATGAAGATAGGATGCCTCTTTGGAGGACTTTCAGCGTAAACTGGCTCACATTTGTGTTTCACTCGGTGGAAAAGCTTGGAATCTTCTAGTAACCAGTTAGGAATTCACTGCTACAGGTCACTTAAGTCCACCATTTTTTGAATAACGCTGGTTAAGAGCATATCCAAAAGGTAGAACCTATAATTTTCTATCAGCTATTTGTGTTCTTCATCCATGACATAAATTCACACATAAACATTCACTATCATATCTACTGTTCCGCTTTCATAACACTATCGAAAAATAAAAACTTTATTTAAAAATGGAAGCAAGAAAACTACTGTTGACTTTTGCTTAGATTATAAACTTTTATAATTGCTTTCTGTACATCCATTTTCATTTCTGGGCATTTTTTAAAATGTTGAAGGTAAATTTCAAGCAATCTGAGAAAATTCCAAAAATTATTGTATTCATCCAAGAAAATAAATTATATACCTTTGCTGGTAAAACCTATTTTTATCATCAATTTATAAAAATTAGAAATTATTATAAAATTGCACTATGCACAAAAATAGAAACTATTTATGAAACGTTAATAAGAACTCAATCTTAGTAAAAACTTTTAGAGTAACTTTGACATCATTGTAAACTACAGCTGTTAAACATGTTTTGGATTTTAATACATTTTTCAACAAAGTTGCAACAAAGATACCAGAAACATTTTAGTGCAAAAACGAAAGTTCATTCATATTTTTTATTATTCAGTCAAGTATTGCATTATGAGGACTGACAGAATCACTAAATGTTTCTTAATAGGGACATTCAGTTTTTCATGTATTTGTTAACAGTTCAGCAGCAAATCTACCTGCAACGTTTCAACATAAAAATAGTCAACAACAGCAGTTTAAATATATATCGATGACAGACCAGTTGTAAACAAAAATAACAAAAAAAACCCGCAGATTCAAAATACAATTTTTAACATAATTAGAATTAAAAAACGGAGTAAATGTTGCACGAACTATTATGCAGATGATTGAAACTATAAAAAATGTACTATTTGTGAATTATAGGACAGAGAAAACATTTCACTCGAATAAATGAATATTGACTTTGCAACTTATAAACTTTTTAACACGGTGTTATTTTAGTTCTTTTTAACTGTTTTAAATTTATGAAAGATTTTTTTATATAACTTTCGAAAAAAAAATGTCCAAACAGGCATTTTTTTAATATTTTTATTTCAATGTATTTAATCCTCTTTACCTAAATATGACATCAGAATAAAGGGAATATTGTCAATTAGTAAAAAAGTGATATTTTCTACAGCTACATTCATATATAATATATTACTAGAAAACAAACTTTTGAAAACGTCAGTCAATCAGTTTTATTTATAATTAATTAACAGAAAAGTGCATTCCGAAGCAATAGAAATTCTTACCTTTATATTTACAATAACAATCAGTTTGATGAATTGCTGGCTTACAATATTTTAAAACTTTTTGTTTTAATTAATTGAATAACATGAATGTATAATTTACGTCTTCATTTTGTCAAATATCTATGATAATTTTCACATACTGCACGTGATATACCTATCAGTGTGAACAAGCATCATATCGATGAATCGTTTGATTTCGTAACTAATTTGCCATAGACTTCCGGAAAATTATAACGGACATAAAAATAACACGAAAGTTTTTAGTAAGTAGAAATTACAATAAATGAACAGTTGTTTTTAACAAAAGATTGAAAAAATATATGCCAAAAACGTCACATCCATTTAGCAAAATGATTTGCCTGCTAATTGTTATAAAAGCAAAATACGTGGTGTGTCTAGAAAATAACCGGACTGTTTATGTTATAGTGGAACGATAAGCATGCCAGGGACAAATGACGCATGGCTATCTCAAGTGCCCCACCCTCCTCTCTACCATCTACTTAACTTTCAACCTCGCATATACTGTTCAGCAAAGGATTCCGAGACTACCACTTTTTGCCGATTTTACACCGGAAAGGGGTGTCATATGAGTGCATTTCCGGAGTTCTTTGTTAGATCATGCTCAGTAAAATGTAAACATCACCCTTCCATTCTTCACTTTCCCCCCTATTTTGATGAAAATAACTCCGCCCGGCGCATGCGCAAAAGCGCGGAGGGTTTCCGAATCCGTTGCTAAACAATAGCTCCTTTCGGCTATAACCGTAATTTGAAGCGATTCGTTCATAAACGCTGCGTCGAAACAAAATTTGCTACGTGTTCAAAAGGTTAAAGGGAAATTCCTCTTTAAACTTGGAAAATCCATCAAGGCACCTATTCTCTGTTGATATTATTTGCCTTGTACACAAGTTTTTGACTAGCTTAAACCTCTGACTGCTTCTCCCACGATTTCTGCGCGTAGGAAGCAAATTTATTTTCTGCTGCATCCTGCGATTTTCGCAAGCAATTGCGTCTACTCAGTACTATTACAGTGTCGAATCATATTATACTAATAAAAACTTGCACATAAATAACAGTACGCTTGGTTCAACGGTATTTGAACATGTTCTTGAACGTTGCATATAAATAGCGATTTAAAAAATCGGCAGTCAGAAGGTTTAAAGGTTAAAAGAGGGCAAAGAAGAGATTGATGACGATTCAGTCATAGCTGACCAATTTCGACATCAGAGGTATTGTGTGCAGTGATTGGGTGCACAAAAAGTCGGCCAACAATATTACACAAGTGTTCTTACTACTAACTCTACGTGAACGGCTATGGAGAGAACGACCTGATCTATGTACCACAAAACAGCGTTAGTCAAGTTGGTTGTTGCCCTAGTACGGGACCCCCCTTCATAGAATACTAACCCTGATCTTGCCCCGTGTGACTTCTTTTTATTCCCCATAGTCAAGTCAGGACTTAAAATAATTGGATTTGAGTCTGTAGGTGCAGTGAAATGAAAAGGGAAAGATATGGAAGAGATTTCGGGAATTAAAATGAAGCGCTTCTTCAAATAGCGGAAAATTCGTATGGTGCGGTGTAGGGAGCGAGGAGGGGAGTACATTCAAGGTAATAACATCAAAATTGTAAAATGATAAAAATAAAGATTTCAAGCATTAGTCCGGATATTTTCTAACCATACCTCGTATATCTAAATCCTTTATTTGAAAAAAGATAACACTATATCCTGGACATACTTTAATGAATTCATAGCTCAAAAATCAGTCTAGCTATATTTATATTGAAGCATAAATATAATTACCGACGATTCCTTTATCAACATTCCACCTGTAAAATCTTATAAATCGTCTCATGTGGACAAATCTGCTAGAATCCATAAAATTAATTAAAGACAGAAGAGATAAAGTTATTTTTTCTTTAAGGTGCTGTAAGTCGAAGGTTAAGCATCTATTATACATTTACGAGAATGAAAATTAATTGTAGACGAATCTAAAAACTTTTGAATGTTACAATAAAATTACGTTTGCAGTAGATGAGATTGATTAAATCTTAGAAAGTAGTGTTTTAACAGTGGCGTTTTCAAGCATGCTCAATATTTCGGATTTGGCAGCAATAAATGGTTTTATCATAAATCAATTAAACGCTATGCAGAAGAAGTTTAGCTTACAGACAGTCATGGAGATTTACAACGATAAAAAAATCGAGAGTGTTCTACCTTGACTTTCTCGTATATTCCCACACATGGATATTACTCATAGTATGTGATTAAAAAAGAAAGTTGCATATGTGGTATCTAACAAAATGTTCTGGATTGACATCAATAATAATCCTCTAAAAGCATCAAAAGTTAACTTTTTCACAGATGATTAGCCATTGCGGTTTTCTGATAGCAAAATTTTGATAGTTTCCTTACAAAATTTTGGAACTAATTATCCGAAAAAAACAATTTTTACTCTAAATCTAAAAAAGTCATCTAAAAATCTAGAACATATTTATTCAAAGATGTCAATAAGTTACCCGTACTATTTTTCTTTGATTTCCACAATATTGCAAAAATTAATTTTTCCCACTGTAACTTTTATACAAATAAATGTATTTATTTTTTTGACTGGACGGAACGCCAGAAGACATAACCGTTTTAGTTGAATCCATCTTTTTCCCATTTACGAGAATGATTTCGGATAATAATTGGACATAATTGATAGGCATTTGAGTAGCCTGGCAATAAATTAGAATGTTTGATTGTTTGTTAGAAACTTTGAAAATGGAAAATAGATTTAAATTACTTTGTATCGATCTTTTTTCTTCGACTGTAAACTATTTAAATAAAATGTATCTGTTTATTTAAAAAAATCATTCTTGCTTATAGCTCAATCGGCTATTAAAATTAGACTTGTTCTTCTGACAGGCAATATTTTTAGGTAAGAAAATTAATTTGTGTTGTACTAATCAACTTCAAATTAGGAAGAGATCGAAGAAAGAGAAATTCTCAGAATGTAAGAAGACTTCATGACATTATACAATTGGCGACTTTTCCGTTTTTTCTAGCTACCTGACGGCTAAAGTTGAATGGCACAGAACACCGAAGCCTTAACCGGGAATCAATCCAGGGGCCCATGCGTGGCAAAATCGTACGTAAACCACCATATAAGATCGGGCGGCAAATTAAATTCTAGAGTGCGTCACCAAAATCAGGGTCGGACTAGGCCCTGTAGGGTATTACAAGCAATGGAAATTTTGAGTATCCTCTCAACTTCCAAAATCAGATAATTTTGTTGATTTTAATTTAGCCACTTTGTAAGCAGTTTTTAAGTGACAATATTACTAAAAACTGAAATAACAAAACATTTTATTGCGGGTAACCTTCAGTATATCGAGCATCAAAAAATTAAATTTAAAAGTAATTTAAAAAATAAGAAAAATATTGCAAAACATTTTTTATACAATCTGATTATTTTAATATGAAGTTTGCCATAGCTATTGATTTTTGAACCAGTCAGCCACCTGCCAAACAAATTTTATCACTGATCTGCAAGCGAATGAACTCTTGGACAGGGTTCTTGAGAATTGAATGAAAACAAAATATTAGTTTCCGTAAAATAGTGGGGAAAAAATCTCCCGAAGCCTCGGAGCCCTGCGAAGTTGGGAGGTCCCTAGGCAGTTGCCTACTTTGCCTATTTGAGAATCCGCACTGACCAAAATGTATTCATTCTGTTTTGATGATGGACATTTTCCTGGATACAAATTTACTTTCAAAATAATTTGCTTGACTTTTAGAAGCTAACAGCTGCTTATAATTAGCTTGTTATATGACGCTAATTATTAAATCAACAAGAGATTAAAAAGGAATAGGAATGCACGGAATAGGATACACATATTTGGCTATATATTAAAAATAAATTATTACATAATAATTTGATAAACCGGCAAGAATTAAAATGTTTTATAAAACAGAAGTCTTCTAAACTTGATGTGGAAAATGTGCCTTACATAAAGAAGAAACATCCTGCAAGAAATTTACCATAAATATATGGTATATCATGAACAGTGTATGACGAATCAGTAAAAGAATCCTCTATATGAAAAATTCTTTTCTGATGAAAATCTTTAATGAAATAATTATTAAGTTTTCAGGATTTTTTTAATATCTAGACTTTTGTATTACAATCATATTTAAACAAGAATAGTGAGGACATTTTATTTATAAAAAAACAATAATTTTCGGAATGATACCGGAACTGTATCTTGATATTTTTTAAAAACATTTTATTGCATCAGTAACAGCTTCGACTTAGGTGTCCTTTGCAATATGAAACCATCCACCGGGGAGGCGGCGCCACTAATGCGTGGGAGAGAAGTAGTCCGACTCTGTATGCTGATTCTCGATTCCTCTGGAGATACTGCATCGGTGGTATTGCCTGGACAACGGGCCCATCGCCGATTGCGGGACGTACCTACTTAGTGAAGAGTTTGTGTATGGTCACCTGATAGCTATTTTGCGCAGACCACAGTATCAGTAAGCCAGTCTTGCAGTTTCTCCGAACTGCTAATGCCAGGGCAGGCATTAAGTTATCCCTATTAGCACAAGATATTGTACAATATTGCTATGATATCTTCACGATAGTGAGCGGCAAAATATCGACAAACATCGTGGTGATATCGCACAATATCTTGTGTTAACAAGGATAGTCGTGTATTATCAAACCATAATTTGTCACCAACATGTTCATTCTCATTAACGCATGGTGTAGTTTCCAAACAAGATGTTTCTCAAATAAATCATATTATTTTACATCTATTTGAGTGCATCTATTTGAAACTAAGCAACGTTATCTAAATCAGTTTTAATATTATTTTTGCTTAATTCCTTTAATTTTCATTTTCCCTAAATTTTAGCCTTATAATCATGCAATGGATTTCATTTACGTGACGTCAAAGCCACATGGCATATTTAACTGTGTACAGTGTCATAGAGGGATATAGATGGCCTGAGCGCCAGTCTCAGAGGGCTCCATGGAGACAAAACATTAGAGCGTTTATGCACATTTTAATGTTAAATATGATTCATCATATTTAACATAATATCATACCTTGGGCGGTATTTATCCTTGCTAAACAGTTGATGACGACTGGGGGCGAAATAATCATATTGCGCCCCGGGAGCCATTTACAGTCTCTACGTCACTGCCAATGTATGCCATGAAAAGGCTCGATGTATGTTTTACGTTTTTTCTCTTGCAAGGTGAGCAATAGATTCTAAAGTTAAGTTGCTGCAGTACATTTGCCCTGCATCACGTGAGCATGAATTTCTTCCATTGATTTATTTAAGAACATGTTATCGTGTTTTTTTCTGAAAAAGTTTTTTAATACAATGTATTTCAGCGATAAATATATTTATCTAAGTACGACAAACTTATGTGCGAATTCTTACAAATAATTGGCACACCTGTTAAAAGTTGGCAAATTAAGAGAATTAGTGCATATATTGGGAAATATTACCCGGTTCGATCCCGCTTATGATAACTTCAAACTTCTTAAATAAGATTTGTAAATAGTTTTATAAGTCGGAAGTTCTGAGGATTCTGAGTATAGATTAATTATTGGAAATTCTTTGAGAGCACAAAATTTCAAACTGAATATGTTGTGCTGCCATCTAGTATGTTTTACTTCGTATCAATACTGAGGGAGAAAAAGTGAAATTGATTTTTCATGTCCAAACTTTTTTCAATTGTTATTTAATAATTATTTTACAATTATTTTCTCAAAAAGTAAGTAAAGGAAATTTCTTTCGATATTAACTATATAAATCCTATATCTAATTATAATATCATATTTTTTAAATTATAAATAACTCTGTAATGAATACAATCTATCTATGACTTTGAAAGCTTAAAATTGTTCGTTTTTGCTGGTGGAATAGATTCAACTGCTTAAATTATTGCATCAATAATTAGAAAAATTAACAAATGTCACTTTTCAAATTTTTGAATTCTTCTCTTAAGTTAAAAATAAATAAATAAAGGAATCGTAGTGATAAAAGTTGCAAGGAAAAGAATCACTTTAATTATTATCATAAATAAGTAATATTTTTGTGATGCTCCTTAACTGTGACTATTGTTTTTATACACACATATGTTAATTGTTTAAAATGTTTATAAATTTCTTAAAGGTTTGATTGAAATGAAATAATTGCATGAATTAAAACTGCTTGATTTGCAATGAAAGAAGAAATATTTTCTAAACATACAGAAACTTAATGAGTCTAAAGTTAAAATTCGTGATGGAATCAAAAAGAAAATTTCTTGATTCTTTCTCAAAATCTGCAGGGAAGAAAATCTTATTTTATATTCTTAAACTGAATGAATGACCTAATTTCTAAGGTAAGCTAAATTAATCATTTAACTTAGAAACATTTTAAATGCAATATAGTAGCTCGTTGAAAAAATCGTTTGCGCAGTTCCTGTTGTTTGTATTTGAAATTTTTCTTCAATTCTTCTGTTTTATTGAGTATTCCGCAGATGGAGTTTTCTTTTTTTTAATTTTATGATTTTTACATTTTATGTTTTAATGATTTAGCCCCAGTCTTTACATTTTGCCCTCGAAACATAGTAGAGGGAGTTGGGGTAGATTGATACACGGGAACATTGATACAGTACATAAATTTTGATGATTGGAATGGCTCAAGATGTTCATATCCCCTCATATATATATGTGACTGTAACCCTTCTCACAGGGGCCATATTCAGTCAAAAGTTAATTTGCAAATGAATCAAACCGTAAATCTTCTAGTCGAAGTAAATTTTACTTTAAGTACGTGTTGTGTGATTTCTTTAACTAGTTAGGTTTCTGTTAGCTTTGCTACAAATACTGATTGCCAAAATGTTCTTTTTCATCAACTTTTTTATTCGAATCATGGTTATTGTTGGACGAAATCTAAATCAATCAGTAAAACAAACCAGTTTAGCATAAACCCAAATAGATTCTATAAACGTCAGATCTTTTACAGATATAAATAACGTTGGTTACAGTAATGAGTAGTTGTATTAGAAATGACGAACTACCATCACATCGCCCTTCTGCTGACCCCGGCTATTTTGTGAGTATGTTTAATCGAGGATTAAATAGGTTGTATTTATATGTGCCTATGCTTATATTTTTTATCATCTAATAAAGATGTCTATTTTAACTATTATTAGTCGTCGTCAATTATCTTGTCATTGTCATGAATGCATCTAAATACAAATTAAGTAAACTAATTGGGTTACTCTGTTTTATTAGATGTATTACTGATCGCGTTTCTTTGACAACCAACGGTAATACAAGAGTTTCCTGCCAGGGAATCTACTCCAAAGGGAGGAAAAAACATTTATTTTTCTGAACTATATTAAGTTTAGTGGTTTTATAGTGTTGATTTTGCGTGACTACTTGTTTTAAGTAAAAATATCTTTTGGGGTAGATTGATACAATTGACTCCGGGGCACATTGATATGCATCTTCTCTGTGTATCAATGCACCTTAAAATCAACCACTTTGTCAGAAATAGAAAAAAACATAAAAATGAACTATATAATAGAAACACGCAATTAAGTATTTGTTTAAACAATGAAAACGATTTGAACTTCATTTCAGAAATGAAAAGTATTGTTGTAAATTATGTTTAAAATATTTTTTTACGAATTTATTAAAATTGGAGAAAAAAAATTGTACAGAAACTTAATTAGTATCATCTAAAATATAATTTTTTGTATTTTCAGAAGGTGTGAAAATTATTTTTGTGCTATATTATTTTCATAAGTGATCAAGGAAGAACGCTAAAATTTCTCTTAATTTATAATTCCTTAGCAGTGTAAACCATGAGCAAGTCCTTGAAAATATGAAGAAAACGATTTAGAAAAAACATGGGACGCAATTCGAAGAAAAATTCTACTATATTTACGAAAAAAATTAAATTACTCCTAAAAATTAAAATGTTGCCACTTAAAAACAATTAAACTTAAACGAATAATTTTTTACTACTTGTAAATTAATTTTCGGGATAATGAAGAAGGAAGTGTAATTAATCTTTAGGGTTTCAACATTTCTGTACGATACAAATGTTGAGATGAAAATTGTTCCTTCTACAAAAATCACTTAGCTTCAGGACAAAACATTTATTGACATATAGAGGGACATTCAGAAGACACAGTATTATAACAACTACGCACACAACAAGTAAGTATCATCGTTACGACTCGAAGAAGGAATGCGCTAGGAAAAAAATAATAAATAAATATTAAAGTGAAATTAAATCACACACACAGCAACAACACACACACACACGTACAATTCAAGTTCAAAACTAGGTTAACTAAAGCAAACAAATTAAACAAAAACTAAACAAATTAAGAGAAATATGTATTTCACTTTTTAAATATTATCGCAAAATGCCTTTGCGTATGATTATTTGATTATTTTTCAAAAGGAATATAGCAACATATGTTTATTAAATGTAACTTTCAATTTAGTTATCAGACGAATTTATATTATTTTGAGGAATTTGTCGCGAGGGTGTGGCAAATTCGTTAATTTTTCTTTAAAATGCAAGGATTTCTTACAATTTAATTTTATGAAATAAAAATCGAAGCTTACAGAATGCTTCGACATTCGTGGAACAGTCGAAGAAAAAATAAATCTTCTCATCATTATATTGATATTATTCACTATACATCCAACTTAATTTATTGGTCTCATTTGGATATAAATACGTCCTCTAAAAGTCCCTATTTAAAATTTTCATAAAGGGCCTTCTAGATATTAAAATATGCACCAGCTTTAAAATTTCTTATTCCACCGAAATTTTTTACTGAATTTTAAAATCTGAGGTGGGGAAAAGGGCGGAACAATTTTAGAATTGCGAATATGAAATTTCCTTATGCTATAATATTTTTCTAATTTTATATTAATAGCTCCGAAGTAGCCCAAACATAAACTCTGCAAACGTTAAGTAGTAGTACAAACATTATAAGGAGCAGTGACACTTAGCCAGCTATTAGCTGTTCTTCAAGACACTAAGTAAACAAGACGTTTAGCTGACATGCCCATTAGTAGACACGTACATACATAGATGTATAAAATCTGCAAACATTGGATAAATGATAATTATTTAATTTTGTCGTGAAAACGTCTTTCCTCTCGTTACAGTGATAGTCGGTCGAACATTCTTTTGTGACAAAATACCGGCAGAATTGAATCGCTAATAACTTTCGAGAGTAATGATGCGAAAAGAATGGTTGACCCCTCACAACGGATAGATCATATCTGTAAGAGTTTGTCGCATAGTATTTGTTTTGCCTGTGACGTCATCATACCAGTGTAGTGTGCGTGATTGTTATGAATTAACTTTATGTAAGGTTATAAATAAGTGTAGCTTGGAAACGAGTTTAGCTAGAAGGTTGATTCTGGTGTCATTTTGAAGAGTTTGAGGAGTATTACTAAGACCTAAAGTGAGACAATAAAAATATTTATCAGAGTATAAGTAAAAATCGGCATTAAAAAAAAACCCTTAAAATATTTCTTTGAATTTTCCAAAAAATTCGAAAATGCAACTTTCAGTACTTTTATGGTGTTGAATATGTCAACCAAATTTACACATTTTCGCTAAAAAATATTTATAAGTTCTTCTATTTAAAATTATGCTTGAGATATATTTTAATAATAGAAAAAAGCCAAGAATAAGTTTAATGAAATCATTTTAAAAATATAATGAAAAGATTAAAAGCTAACGCTTTCTTCCTACCATAATAATTCAAAAATTATTTACCTAGTTTTTTTCTGATTTAAGATTACCTTTTTGTAACAAAACTTTCAACAAACACTACATAAATAAATGCATCGTTAAACTTATCTACGTTATTAATCTGAAGAAAAAAAACGTTCCCTCGAAACTATTGAACTTTCATGTAATTCAGCCACTGATATATCGTTACAATATTCTGTTAAATATGAACTAAAATGAAAAATGGACAGAAACACGTTTATTAGTAACATTTTGAGAGAAATATATTTTATATCATTAAAGGCGAATAAATGAATTATAAAGTAACAAATGTATTTACAATTTTATTAAAACAGAAACGAAATATTAATCCTAAAATAGCGGTGTTCGCTCGAAAAATTGTTTCACTTCGATTTAATCCAATGTGAAATCGTCGGATTTTAAGAAGTCAACGAAGAAGAAAATAGAAGTCATAAAATATCTAACATAAATGTAAAATCATATGGAATATTCTTAGCACAGGGTAAAAAAAATTGAAATACAATCAAAATGGAATCAACTTTTTGCGTTTCCCTCTTTACGTTCTGACTTTAAAATACTCTCTTTTTACCGTGCGTGACTACATATTAAAAAAAAAGTTAAGGAAGAAAGAGAAAAAATGGATTCGATCTCTTCGAAAAGAGCCTACCTGAAACAAGATTATTTTTGAAACTATAATTTTAAGTTTTTTTCTTCAGGTTGACGTTTGGTCCTAAAGATTAAAAAAAGGATTGTTTATTATTCCATATGCATGTAAAGCTTTCGATTACAAAAGAAAGTTAACCATAATAATAATTGTATACTTAACTGTTTCAAGTTCACTTCATGTTTCGTTTTGAAAATTTCTAAATTTATATCAAAAATTAGTATTAGACATGTAGCTGATCATAAATATGTAAAGTAAAAAAAAATTAGCATTCTTTACTTTCGAGAAATTTGTGGTTTCATAGTGAAACCAATGAACGGTAACGGGCTATTTTTCCTCCGAATAAGTTATCATCGAAATGCAATTTAAATTATGTATTTAATTTATATGTATACGTGAGTATTCAGTATATTCAACATTCGTAAAATTCGATATTACTTTCGAAGATTCAATTATAAAAAATATTCAATTTGTGAAAGAACCCTCGTCATTTTGTTTCTCTTAGAGATCAAAAGCAATTTAGCTCTTGGAATGCCGATATTTTTGTGAATACTAATGGTTTTGAACTGGAATTTTTATTTAAGTTGGCTTATATAACTGGCTCTTAAGTTATAAAAGAAAAATTACCCTACGTTTCGCCCATGCGCAGTAAAAAAAATTGCTCAATGTGTGGTTTCACTGCGAAACCAATGAACGCGAAAGAGTTAATAGTTTCTTCTTAAGCTTGGTTTAGTTTACTTTGCTTATTTTTACTCCCTGTTTCGAAGCAACACGAACCCTATTAGCACAAGATATTGTACGAGATCTCAACCGCGTTGTTTGATATTTTGCATGCCATAAAATATCGTAACAATATTGTAGAGCATTTTGTGCTATTAGGGAAGGCTGCTTTGGGTCGGACCTCGTAATTTTGAACATTGGAGCGATGACAAGGGTAACAACTGAGCTGAAGTGGGCACAACAGTTAAAGTGCACCAAGACCCCATACACGGAGAATTTTCAGCAGTGACGTAGCGAGCGTGAGTGGCACCTGGGTCATAATGTGATTTCTTCGATATATTTCTCTTTGAGAGAAGCTAAATGATGAGGGCTTTTCCACAAATTGAAACTTTCGGAACTTGAATCTTCGAACAGTATTATTGAATTTTAGGAAAGCTTAATATCCTGAATACCCATGTATTCTTATAAATTAAAAACATTATTTAAATTGCATTTCGTAGATAACCATTCAAAGATTCACGTTTAAAAAATATCAGTTTGTGCAAATACCTTCATCATTTAGCTTCCTTAAAGAGAAATTGAAATTCACCCCACTTAAATACCGATATCTTTCTGAATATTAACGGGATTCAACTGGCATATTTATATAAGTTGCTCTATGTATCTGGCCTTGAGGTTATGAAAGAGAAATTGCGCAACGTCTCGCACATGCTGAGTAAAAAATTATTTAGTGTAAAACCCGTATTTCCTCTAATATTCAACCTTTTTACTTCAAATTTTAATACAATGCTTCTGCAACATATTGTCGAATGTTCTGCAAGTTTCGTATAATTTAGTGGAAAACTCTACAAGTTATAAGCAAAAAACATGCGGAAATATTTGGGATTTTTTAAGGAAACTTTTATATCTTCCAGAATATGTGCGCTATTTTTACGAAAAGCATGCAAGCAATGAGCATATTAAGCATAATCATTGATGAAATTTACGGATAATTATCAGCTTTCTGTAAAATGGCTTGAGCCGAAATCCCTTTTTGTCTTCATTAATTTCTGGTTGGTCCCCTAAATGCCCTCTTGACAGAATCTACAGTGTTAAATGTGTTTACGATACTCGGTTGTATGTTACACGATTCTCCACAACTGATTTGGAACCATAGTTTTCGCATTAATGGCGAATTTCTAGCATTTTACGAAACTGTGCTTAATTTTTGCACACCAGTGTACTTCCAATCGAAAAAATGCTTTAAAGAAAGTAAAGGATTGTTTTTAAGCAGTATGAGTCAATAAATTTACTGCTGGAAAAATTATGAAATCTGTATTTTTTTTACATTCCCGCGGTCCTATTAGTTATATTTATTAAAAACTCGCGATATCCTATAATAAGCAATAAAAAGAGTTGACTAAAACTGACTGCACAATAGCTGTTTAAAGTATATGGGATTCCTCCTCATGTCAGATAACCGAAAGAAATCTAAAATATACTAAACACATTTATGCGTAATTTCAATTTTATACGACCCCTTAACAGCTTCCTCGAGACGGCTTTAAGTGGCCTAAAATAATGTTCAAAATTTTATTACTCAATCAGTTTTAGTCGCAAAAGAGTGAACTTTTTTGGTTTAAAATGTTAGTGTGTCAAGATTGCTTTGCGAAATATAACTAAAGAGACAGGTGGACTATATAAAAATTTAGATTTCGCAATTTTTTCAACAGTGCTGTTATTGATTTTAAAAAGCATGGAAAAATAATTCTTTACGTGATTTAAGAATTTTTCCTATTGCAAGTAAATGTCTGTCTCTAAAGGTTTAGAATTTAGCTATTTGTCTACGATTAGAATGGACATTTTGTATATTTTAAAATTCATAATGATGCCTGAAAATGAATTAACTTTTCCATTACCAAAGAGGATTCAATTTGATACTATATACATTCGATGTATTACATTCGAATTGATATTCTATTCGATAATACAGAGTGGTCATAAATTATTGAACCCATTTCGAAAATTAATTTTAAAAACTAATAATGTTACAACTGCAGTTTTTTAAAATGAGAGAGCAAATAAAATAAGTATTTTTTCAGATAGGTGGTGTACCATTTCGGTTAGTAATGTTATTTCTCAATCAATGCTTGATTACTTTAGAATAAATTTTATACGAACAAAAAAAGAAATTACAAGGTTAATGTTTTTATCTCCTCTTCCATTGTCAGCTGCTGATATTTTCTTCCTTTAAAAAATTTTTATATGTCTGTGTAGCCCAAACAATGTTATGCAATATATGGGTCACTTAAAAATTTCGTCGAATATATTTGAAAGGAAAAAAATAAAGTTTTTAGTTCCAATAAAAATAGTTCAAAATGAAGCTTCATATTTAGCAGGGGCTAACATTAAAGGTTATAAAGAAAAATTTACCTGCTTATTTTTTCCCTAAAAGAAAAACATGAAAATACATAAATACAGGTTGGTCATAATTTATTGAAACCATTTCAAAAACTGATAAAAAAAGTAATAATGTTACAAATGCGTTTTTTTAATGAGAGAGCAATTACAAAAGTTTTTTTTCAGATCGTTGGCGTACCATTATGGCGTTCTAAATTTGTTACAGTGAGAGATTTCCAAGCGCTGTGGTTACCGATCAGCAGAAGCAGATGCGCGTTTTCTGGTTTCCTTTTTTAGTTTTTCTTGAATATCTCGAAAACTATTCAGTTTTCGAATTACAATTTATTTAACAAACTAAAAAGCGTAAAATTCCCTACAAATACGTACTTTTATTTTTCTTTTAGCTTCAATAGATTCGCAGATAATGACTCTAAAAAATGGGAGATGTCGAATAATTTACGACCAACTAGGCCACCGTAACGGAGCGTTACCTATTGAAAAAAAACTTTTTTAAAATGCGATCTCATTTTAAAACAACCGTAGTTATAACATTATTAGATTTTAATTTTTAATTTTTGAAATGGGTCCAATAATTTATGATCAACCTGTACATTCGATGTATTACATTCGAATTGATATTCCATTTGATAATATATACATTCGAATATGTAAATTTATTTTTTTCGAAAAAATTTCTTTATTTGTTGAAATAACTAAAAATAAATTCTTCTTAATACATTTAAATACTGGCTAGGGACTGACTTAATTTAAAATAAAGGTTTTGAAGATTTAAGATGAAACCAATGTGAAGAATCGAAGCACCATTATTTTTAATGGAAATGTTCTGCTGAAAAAATACATTTTAGAAACTTACGCTTCATTTTCTCTCTTTTTATGCAATCTCAGTGATTTATAATTTATTAATTGTTAATGCAATTTAATTGCAGCTGAAGTAGCTTTTTCATTTACACATTTTTAATGCTTTTTCCAATTCTGTCCTATTCTAGCTCATGACTGATATAAAAATAGTATGCCATGAGAAAAAACGAACTTCCATTCTCAAATTTCTAGGAACTGAAAGGAAACTTTAAAATAAAGGATTTTGAAGATTTAAAATTAAACCAAGGTGAACAATCGAAGCACCTTTTGGGGGTGAAACTTTTTATTGGAATTATTCTGCCGAAAAAATATATTTTAGAAACTTACGCTTCAATTTCTCTCTTTTCTTTACAATCTCAATGATTTATAATTTATTAATTGTTAATTTAGCTTAATTGCAGCTGAAGTAGCTTTTTTACTTACACATTTTTCATGCTTTTTCCAATTCTGTTCTATTGAAGTTCATGATTGATATAAAAATCGTATGCCATGAGAAAAAACAAACTTCCATTCTCTGATTTCCAGCTTTATCCAATGACATTTCGCTTAGTTTTTTTCTTGCAGGAGTCCGCTTAACCTTTTAAGAGTAAATAGAGACTGAACAAAAACAAGGTTAAAGTCATGAGGAATGGTCTCTTTGACGAAATAAAGGTCCGGAAACACATTCACAAAACAGCATCAAAGGAAAAGATAAAAGGCAGCTAACAAAGAATTAAAGCAGTTCGATGATGGCAAAACATCTTAATGCATTTTTTAGCCGAGTGATGATAGATGAATAAAATCATAAACAAAGCAGGCTGTTTTCGCATTACTGCTTTTTTTGGAGGAGGTGAGCAAAATACTGAAGACTTTCACATCCATCGATTACATTTATGGCAGCTGCGATAAAGAAAGCATTTATAGTCATGTAAGCACATTTAATAGGCAGCAAATATCATCTTATTTTTCTGTTCATTCGTTTAAGTTCCAGGTAATAGTTTCAAAATTATTACTTTCTAATAAATAACAATAAAAGTTTTCTTCAAAGCAAGCAAAGTGAATAAAATCTCACTCAATCACTCGTTTTAGTTATAAGGATTTCAGATAATTAATATAATTAAGAATTCATATATATATTTTTGAAATATCGCAACAAAGAAATTTGCCTTCTTTATTTTCTAAAAATCATTGCAATTTTTTTCCATATTCGAGTATTTCTTATTATGTTCATTCACGTTCATTCATCAGTGAATGTTTATGCTTAGATGTAATCGAAAGAACTTAGGGATTCGGTAGAACTCGTCATCGTATAAAATCAAATGCAATTGACTCTTTCTTAGCAAAATTACTTTGAGTCTTATTAAAGAACAATAACTATTAGTTTTCAAGCAACATTCAAAGATTCATCAAGTTCAAAAAGAATTCATTTAATATTAAATATTTAAATAGAATAAAGTATGAAAGATAAAAAGGAATATGATATTTAATATGCCAATATGATATTTTATTTTGTTTTCTTCTCTTAACACTTTAAAGTTAACTACGCGTTTCATTTTTAAAATTACTAAATTTGTTTGAAACATGAGTATTAGACATGTAGCTGATCATAAATATGAAAAAGAAAAAATTTAGCATTTTTTACTTTCAAGAAATTTGTGGTTTCACAGTGAAACCAATGAACGGTAACGGGCTATTTTTCCTCCGAATAAATTTTCATCGAAATGCAATTTATATGCATTTAATTTGTTAGTATACGTGAGTATTCAGTATATTCAACTTTCATAAAATTCGATATTACTTTCGAAGATTCAATTTTAAAAAATATCAATTTGCGAAAGAACCCTTATAATTTTGTTTCTCTTAGAGATCAAAAGCAATTTTGCTCTTGAAATGCCGCTATCTTTGTGAATACTAATGGTTTTGAACTGGAATTTTTATATAAGTTGTCCTTTATGTCTGGCTCTTAAGTTATGAAAGAAAATTTAAGCTACGTTTCTCCCATGCGCAGTAAAAAAATGCCTAATGTGTGGTTTCACTGCGAAACCAGTGAACGCGAAAGGGTTAAAGAACCCCAGTCTGTTTTAATCCATTTAATATCTCCTTATTTAAAATTAGTATCTAGAATTTTTTTAGAAGCCTGAATTCATGAACGAAAGGAAAGTGTTCTGAAAAATTGTTCCACAAAGTACTTTTAAATAGACGTTTTAATACCTAATTCTCTTCATTTTGAGAACTTTTTAGATTTCTTCGATAATACAGCAGAGATACAGAGCAATTTTAGTTTTATTAATAATTCATGATAACTTAAAGAACGGTATTTTTGTAATACATTTAAATAAAAAATATCCTCAAATTTCAGAACTTTAAGGCTTCTCAGGGAACAGTTTAAGTTGGATAAGAATTCACTCTTAAGAAAATAACCCGAATTAGGAAATTCTAGAAGCAATATTCAGAAACTTTGACCATTTTCACTATGAACTATGTAATTACACTATGCAATTACCAGAAAAAGGAAAAATTTCTAAATACACGCAGAAAAAACATAATCTATTCCGTCTTTCCGAAGTCTTTAAAAATTGAAAGTGTTATACTGACAAATGATTTGTCCATTCTAGCTTAAATCCTTTATAGTTTAAAAAATAAATCATAATAATTTGTTACAGGACCTCGGGTAATTAGTGCCCTAAACTAACTCAAAACTTAAAGCTTTTAGATTAAATTTATGAAACATTCAAAGTAGTTAACTTCCATCCTAAAATAGATTACGACACCTGTGATGTTTGAGTGTTGCGAAGAAATGTTTGAAATAATTTGTTTTGCAATTCAACCAATCGACGAATTCTCCAAAATAGCTTAATGTCAATTTTTTCGAAATCGTAATTTATTTTTGGAAATATTTTAATCAACAGCTCTGATGAGATTTTGTTTATATCTTTCTTGTTAAAAATTTCAAAATTATAATGATTACATTAAGTTTATTATTATGATTACTAAAACGTGTCTGTTGAAAGAATGAGTATTGTGTAACCAGATGCAATTTTTTTTCACTTTTTTACATATTTATGCTTTTACAATTGAAATCTCTCATCTGTCAGTTAAATGCTGTGTAATTAGATAAAAATTATTTAGGCTTGAAAAAGTTTTATGTTTGCTCTGTTTCGCTAACCAACATGTTTAATAAGTGATTGTTAAACATTCATTAGTTATTGTAAAGGTTTAAAAATGAGTAAAGCGTTGGCGTTTCATTTTTTATTGCCATAAACATTTGTAGCGTTCCATAAATAAAGAGCTTTTTTAATAACAAATTTAGCTTTTCAGTTTTAAAATTACCAGGTACGACAAATAAAGAATTTCGAAGATTGTTATACAGTAGAACCCCGGAAATCCGAACTAATTGGGGATGACCTTTGTTCAGATTCCGGGGAATTCGGATTATCCGGGAAATTCAGTAAAATACTCTTTATATACCAAATGCAGTAGAGTATTGACTCTGGGTGCTCTGTGAAGGTGTACGGCGGTGGAGTAGCAAACAAGTTGAGGGTAAAAAGAAAATATCTGAGTTTGCTTCTACTAATTAAGGTGTATTCATTCTTAATGAGTTAGTTATAAGGGTATAGTTTTGACTATGTAGTCTTGCCCTTGACAGAAAATTTATCCATATTAGAACTCCGATGGCGGGTGGTCTTTGAAAAAGTGCGCCATTCGAGTTCTCTTTTCATTTTTATTGTATTTTCTTTTATTTTCTAATTGTTCAATTTTATGTGTTTTAATTATTTTAATTTTTAGAAAATGTTTTGTTGTTGTTTAATTCTATAGTGATTTGTTGGTTAATTGTAGGACAATTTTGTTGATGCAATCACTGGATGCTGCTACGTTGGGCGCGCAAAAAGGTGTGCTGTTATCGCTGTTGTTTACTTCTTCTGTATATATTTTCTTTTTTGTTTTCTATTATCTGTATTTGTATTTTATTAGAAGTTGCTGCATATGCGCCATTCCATCTAATACAAAACAGTTTTATTAATTTTTAATATCTTTTGTTAAATTTTATTAATTATAACTGTCATTCTTAATGACCAACTCGAATATTTCTTTTAAGTTAAGAATAAACATTAGCTTTCTTTCTGATTTGTAATTCTTATTTTTCCTTCATTTTTCAGGAAAAAGTTTTCAGAAAATTAAAATTTCGGATTCCTGGGGTTTAGATTCCTGGGTTCGGATTCCCGGGATTCTACTGTATATATAAAACTCAATGTGTATATGTTTGCTTCAACATCACTTCCGAACGGCTGGAGCTTTCATGAAGTTTGGTACTCATGTTTCTCACTGGCCGATTTAAAGTAGTGTACGGATAACTCAACCACAGCACTCCCCCTTCTGGGTAGGGTAGAGCAGGGCAAAGTCATTTAATTACAAATAAAAAAATGAATTGGCTGACATGAAAGTTATTCACGCGCTTCAAATTAAAAATCATAGGGGTTTTAAATCTTAAATAACAGTATAGAATTCGATTCGCATGTTTCAACTACTCATACTAAAACTATCCTGGCGTAAAATCTTTTCTAATGAACTCCTTAGGATGATAAATACCCTTAATACATTAGGACTGTTTCTTCAAAACGGCTGGTCAAATATTGATCAAATTTAGTAAGCATATTTCTCATTGTTCAACTAATAATACTGTGATAGTCAATGAGCCTTAACTTATACCCAGGTGGGTTGAGGAGAGGCGAATCCTTGAAAGACATTGAGGAAGTGTGTCGATTGGAATAAAGATTTTATGTTCAGGTTTCCTAGAAAAAGTTGACCAATTATGAGCCTATCAGTTTAATAAAGATATGAAATGCAGGATATTTGATAACCAAAGAAATTTATTATGCTTTCAATCTGTAATATATTTTAATAGAATTATGCCATCAATAAAATAATATTAATCAGTTTATTATTTTGTTTAAGTCAATTGTTTGTTTATTCATATCAGATTGGCGCATAAAGTGAGTGTATTATTTTGCTATAATAATTTGCAGTTTTAATAATACAATTTTTGATAATATATTAAAATCTAAAATATATATAGTTTTTAATAGTATATTGAAATAAATTTTCTCGCTTGAGAATAGCCTTCTTGTGCAGTCCGGGTACTGCTTTCCGCGGTCTTGAAAAAGAAATTGCTTTTGCACATCATCCACAGTTAAGAGTCGATTAAGAGCTTGATAAATTTTACTCCTCTTTCTGTTGTATCATTGACAACACTGAATTTCCCCGGAATGTTTCTTACGACTTTAAATAAGAATCGTCGCTTTCCCAAAGATCTGGACTGAGATTCAGAAATCCAATTTCTTTAATAAATTTTAACTTTTCTGAGAAATGAAGTCTGCTAATGCTTTTTCTGAAGAAAAAGCGAAAATGAACTAAATTTTTGATGTCACATCTAAATTCTGAATGACTTAAATTGCAAATGTTTATTAGAAAACCTTGCTAAAAATTTGAAAAATGATAAAAATTGATGAACTTTACAATTTAACGAGCTCCCTTTAATCTTGCTTCAATTTTTCATTTTTTAAGTGAATTAGAATGATATTCTACAATACTCAGTATTTAGATCTCACTACATATTTCGTTCAAGCATTTATTCCAAATTATTCCATTTTTCTCTGACTTTTTTTAAAGAAAACAACATCTACACAACTAGTCACTTGAGGTAATAAATGTTCGAAAACACTTCGTAGCACGTTTTCGTGCATCTGATGCCGTCATGGAAAATATACCATCTCTCGAACTGCATACTGCTTTAGAAATGTAATCACAATGTTGATACGACCAGTGTTGGAACTATTTGTGTCACAACAGAGAACTTGAGCCTTTTCTTCCAACTTCCAATCTTTTAGAATACTCCAGACAGCCATAGTTTGCTCCTTCCCTGAAGAAATTTCTAATTTTGGCACCCGACCAATTTTTCTTGGTCTTTGTATGTAACAATGATAGGTAGCCTTTCACTTTTTAAATCTCGCTCATTTAAAACAGGTGGCAATTTAACATTCCAAAGAAAGGATACGAAACTAGATTCATTTCCTTTTCTCTTTTCTTTAATCTTAGTAGCCTTCTTCTTATGAAAATCTTCCAGGTGTCTTTGGATCGTGTTTCGATTGATTGCCAGTTCATCTTCAAGTCGCATCTACGGTTTCCAGGACGAAAACGACATTTTGCTGACAAATGTGTCATCGATCGAATTCAGCCATTATTTTTGGAGTTAAAAACATTTCCTGCTAAGAACATTTTTTATCCCTAATCCTATCTACGCGTCATTGTTTCTCTCAAGAGACGTCTGGATGATAAGTTTATAAAGGCCCAAGTTGATCAGAAATATCCTGGATGCCTGGCGATTCTTCTGATGAATCCATGCAATTGTCAGATATCTCCGAACTACAATAAGCTATAGTCCGTGCATTCTCCGTTGTTCTCTGACTCTCAATAATGCCTTTTCTTCACTTTTGCAAGCTTCATATCGATTCCCATAAAGACATCCCCTCCACCCTGGGTCTTTTAAATGATTTAAATCTGAAATAAACTTACATTCTTATTCTCTCTGCGTTTCTGTCCTCCATTTTTGAAGATTGCGCCAATAAGAGTACATATTCTTAATTTTTTCTACACAATGAGTTGTCGCTTCTTTCAGACACTTTGCCTTCTCCCAAAAAATCAGAATGAAATCATGAAACTTTAACTTAAGGACAGCTTAATCTCATGTAATTATAAAATAACACCGATAGTACTTGCCGGTTGGATGGAAGTTTTCTTCCGTTAATCTGGTGACACTAGCTACCAATTAAAATTATATTTCGATCACCATTTCTCAGATTAGAAGCCATAATTGCACTCATATTTGACTCGGACAGCGACTAGAACAGACTGAGGATGGAGCGCGCTGCCTGCACCCACAGGCTTCCCACTTCTACTGCGATGCGGCACGTGATCCCAACCTCTGATTTCAACAAATAGGGTGTCTAATTGTTTCTTGGAATAAAAGGAAAAAAATTGGAGGGTGTGAGAATTGAATTAGGCTTAGTTATAGTGACGTCCCGTTTTGAAGCAACACGAGGGGTATTTTGGGACGGACCTCGTAATTTTGAACCACGGTCAGATGACGAGGACGACACCTCCAAGCTTCCACGCCACACCAACGAAAGGACGTTTGGTCACTACGTAGGATTTAGCGTGCAACAGGCTCCATACACGGCGGATCTTCAGTGGAATCGGGTTTCGAACCCTCCGGCCCCAAAGCCATGACCTTACCACTAGGCCACTGCGGCCTGTGTGCGAGTTGAAATTAAAACATTAAAAAATAAGGGCCCCTCTAATAAATAATAATTATTTCCTTATTTTTCACTGAATTGTTTTGTGTTTCTGATAGACTTTTTACCGGCATTTTAGGTGAATCATTTGAAAATGGCGTTGCTTTGTGATGGTTTTGGATTACGAATATGAAAAAGGTTTGCTTCTTGTTTCATAGTCTTAAATTTTACAGTTCTTTTCTTAAACTAACAAAATCATTTTTATAAGATTGCTTACTTTTAATATACTTTCTTCTTAAATTAA
>BGPR01002682.1:124335-165928 GCA_013235015.1 Araneus ventricosus
ACTTAAATACTTACTTATGCCAAAACTTAAATACTTACTTATGCCAATCTTAAAAAATGTATTTAAAAATTAATGAATTTGGTGGTAAGTATATTTACCACGGCCTTATAAAGGGTTAAATTCGATCTTTAAAACTATTTTTTGGAAATTATTAATAAATAGCAAAGGAAAAGTCAACAGAAAATGTTTTTTTCTGTAAACCATGAAAATTTTATACCATTTGAAACCTTCTTCTCTTAACAGACCCAAAAATGCTTGAATCTTCTGCTTAAGAAATTATCTTATCTTCTTTTCAGCTTAAGAAATTATCTTATTATTAGATGGGAATCTTTTGTCTCCCAGCGACTATCTAATATTGTGTCAAGAAACCAATGTATCAAAAATTTTTAGTAAGTGCCCTTAGGTTGTTAAAGGGCAGATATATTTTGTTGTAACTCAACTGCGCTAAGTTCTATGGTGTTACGAAAATAGAACAAGTTTCTAACAAACACAAAACAAGTAACTTTTACGGAGAAGTTTCTTCTTGAAGGCTGATGATTAGTCAACAGAAGGAAATGATTGAAGTTGGAATTGTGGTCGGAGCGGGGGCGATCAAATATTTGCCGAAACAGCTCCTTCATTCGCTTGACATGTTTGGAAAAGCAAGTTCATTTATTGCAAGTCTTTTAAGATGAAGCTTTCTCTTGAGGGTACTTACACTTTCCCGCATTCAGTTTCATTAAAATCACTTTTGACTTTACTCTAATTCACTTATTAGTTTATGTACACCAAGGATAGAAAATTAAATGAAATTTTTGTCATTATTCATTCCTTTATATCGAGAAAACTATCCTCTATACATGAGCTGGAAAATTCTACGATTTAACTTGGATATCTACGAATCTTTAAGAATTATATATGCTACTATTTTCGAAAATTCTTTTGAGAGTTAAACTGAAGTCATTATTTACGCAGGAACACCTGGAATTTTGATGATTACTATTAAAACAATGACTGTAGACTCTAAGAATTAAGTTATCAATTTTTATACACTAAGGTTAAAAGAAAGTTTCGTCTCTATTCTTTCAATATCGAGGAAACTATCCTCAATCCAAGTTTGGGAAATCCTATGATTTTTTAAGGATCTTTACCAAGTCTTAGGAATTATGAATGCTTCTACATTTATAAATTTTTCTTGAAAGTTAAACAAAATTCTTTATTTAAGAGGAATCCAGGTATGATTTTTCAAAACTCCATAGACTACAAAAAACCCCATAACAATATTCTTCCATTTAAAACAGTCACATTCGATATTTTTGAAAGAATTATTCTGAAAATAGTATTGCTTTATCAAAATGTTCCCCATCTCCTAATTTTGATAGTTGAAATCTAATTATTTGCTAATTATATTAAATTGATGACTGACTTATATTAGTTGATCTAGGGATACTTCAAATGGAAATAAATAATTATTCAAATTTGAACTCAAAACAATAGGAGAAGGGAAAAAAGTCACAATGAACTTCCTGGTTCAGCAACATTATCTTCAGCTGCCCTATACTGAAAATTCGTATTAAGAATTTCATATTAGAATTCAATCGAAGAAAAACAGCTTGCGGGCTGTACAGATGCTGTGTTAGTAGAATTTGTTCCTTTCTGTACAAGCTGGTACAAATGTCGCATCAATAAACCATTACAATTAGATCTTACCTGTCTCTCTTTTAATCATCCTACTCTCTTCTCCAATTTCCTCCCTCCATGTTTGACTAGTATACTTATTGATGACGAAGAAAGAGCTGTACCAGTAAAATTTTTTAATTGAGTACGAATTGGTACAGATACCGCATCATTAAACCATTGCAATTCCATTCCTATAGCGGAACTTATTTGTCTCTCTTTTAATCACTATACTTGCTTCTCCAATTGCATCACCATGAGTGACAGATATACTTATTGCTGATGAGGAAAGAGCTGTACCAGTAAAATTTTTTTCATTGCGTACGAATTGGTACAGATATCGCACCATTAAACCATTGCAATTCCATTCCTCTAGTGGAACTTATCTGCCTCTCTTTTAATCACTATACTTGCTTCTCCAATTGCATCACCCTGTGTGACAGGTATACTTATTGCTAATCAGGGAAGATTTTGTGCCAGTAGAATTTTTTCATTGCGTACGAATTGGTACAAATACAGCACCATTAAACCATTACAATTCCACTCCTCCAGTGGAACTCATCTCTCTTTTTTAATCACTCTATTCTCTTCTCCAAAATCGCCACACATGTGTGTACTGCTGTATTGCTGTTAATGAGGGAAGATACTTTACCAGTAGAATGTTTTCCTTCGCACACGAATTGGTACAGATGTTACACCAATAATAAGTAACAACATGAGTGGCGAAAATGGATCAGAGATCTTATCTTCCACACACTTCAAAAGAGAGAGGACATTTTCCTTCTGTCATAATTTTAGTATTTTGTATTATATTTTGAGTTTTCTCTAACCGTAATCTAAAGGTTAATTGCTCATACTGCAGTACTTGAATTCTAGTACAGAAGTATTAGTAATCCTGCAGATACCAAACCAGAGGACTGCTGGATTAATGAATTGCTGAAGCTCCTAATTAGAGGAGATTCATTTAAAAATACATTTTAATAGTAAAATTTGTATTTATTGCACAAAATATACAAAACTATACTGAAAGTTATACTATATTAGATAAGTAATACAAAATATTAAAAATCATACAGAAAATTATGTTATAGAAGAAGGACGGCAAATATGGAATAGAGGCACAAATATGGAATAGGTTGGTTTATCCTCTATTAAGTGCTGCAACTTAGTAGAAAGAATGCGAAAAGTTTCCTATTGAGCCTCCATTACTTTAGTGTTGTCTGTGCTTTTGTAACTGTAACCAAATCTTTAAGACGAGCTTTCGAGCATTTTTGCGTTTTGGGGGAAGTGAAAATTTTGTCAAGTCATCTTATCCTTATTTTTTTCGCATTTAACTTTTATTTTCTTGGTTTGTGATGCTTATGTGGACTAATAGGGTACATGTTAAGGTTTATTTTCGTCTATATTCCATTCATTTTTTGTTTCCTGAATCTATATTTATAATCTCCCAAAACAAATGCTAAGTAGGCGATAAATATGGAACACCAATAGGATGACAAATATGGAATAGTATTCCATATTTGTAAACTATTTACTAAAATGCACTGAAGAATGGGCTCACACAGAATGGGTTGGTTACTCTAGTGGAAGTTATGTGTGCGATTTTTGTAAAAATTAGAAAAACTTTTATAAAGAATAGAAAATATTTCATAACAATTAGAAGAATTTTCGTTTGTGTTCCATAGATTATCATTTATATGTAATATTTTTTCATCCGAAATGTTCCTTTAATTAAGCTCATTATATTATGTATTACTTTTCTATTAATAAAAAAATAATTACATTTCCCCTCTTTTTGCCAATTTCTTTTAAAGATTTTTAGGTATTCCTTATTTGTCACCCATTTAGATATTCGAGAGTTTCCTACTAAACAGATATATTTTAAAATGCTGTTGTTTTTTCTCAAGTTAGAAAGACAATATTTTGTGCACAGTTAGCAAACAGTTCATTGATAAATATAACAATGTCGTTTCCATAAATCTATATTTCTAGTCATAAAAATTTTGCCAAACGTAAATTTCATATTTGTCTCATTTCCTCTATCTAAAAAATATTACAAAATAAAATTCAAAATATGAGCAGCAGCCTATTGTTTACGTCGCACCACTACTAGGGGATGGCGGTTATTACAAAAACAAAAAAACGGGTTTTGGTTAAACCGGTTTTTTTTCACTTCCGGTTTAACCTGGCGGTTAATACTTCTCCAAATAACAGGTTTTTGAAAAAAACCTTTTTTCGGTTTTTTTAAGCAACGTTTGTGGACAGAATTTTTTATTAATAATAATATACAATAAGTAAGCATTAATACAATAATTAGTTAATGTAATAACTAACGATTATAAATAAGTAATTAATACAATATGTAATAATAATAAAAGAGTAATTATTGCAATAAGTAAGTATTATAGACAAAAAATTTTATTAACATTGTTTTCACAAGAAATTAATTCACTGGCCAATATTTGTCATCTAATCTGCTCATAAAGACTCAGCAAAGTGTTGATCCGTGAGTCGACATCTCTCATCGGAAGCAACATCATTCAACGTAGGTACTAATCTTTCGGATGCCACAGAACTTCCGACTAAAGATAAATATTTTTTGGCTACAAAAAACAGACGCCGTTTGTAGACAAAATTTTTTATTAGTATTGTTTTTGCAGGAAATCAATTCATTGGCCAATATTTATCTGTTCATAAAGACTCTTTCAGTAATCCGCCAACCAACAGACGCCTCGAGGAAGCGGTTGTCGGTGATTGGCCTAAGATTGTGAAATTCAAAGCTTGTTAAATTTTAGTCTAGTCGAACCTAAAATCGAGCCTATCTTCCGACCCGGTTTTTGGATTTAAAAAATAACCGGTTTAAACCGGGGCAAAAAATAACCGAAAAATCTGGTTAACCAAAAGAAAAAAAACGGTTTTCGGTTTAAACTGGTAGGTTTTCCCATCCCTATGCGCGACGGTCACTGACATCCGCATGGAGTTGTTTTCCCTTGCATGCTCCCCACCCGACCTTTCGAAACGGTCTACTAAGCGCCAGATCACAGAGAGAGACCACTGTATACTGACTGTGCATCTCATACTGCAATACCTACATTCTAACGTGCAGACTGTTCACCTCAACTGCAAAGACTTTTCTTTCCAAATCGGTCGTTGATCCGTGAAATTCCGATACAATATTGTATCAAACCCATTTCGTACCATCCGATCGGTGTATTTCGTGCTGCTCTAAATGAAAAATGATGGAGAAAAAAAACTTGTTTCTTAGAAACTTTAATTATGGACATGAAAACAAGGTAATTACTGAAATTTCAGCTCTTCTCTAAAAAAAGGAAAGAAATTCATTTTTTACTCTCTTAAACCGAGAGTAAAAAGGATTAGAATTGACTGCAAAATAACAGCTTTCCATGTCAAATTACCGGCAATTAGTTTCCTTCATCATCATTAGTTGGCTTTAAATTGTATTCACAAGCCTTTAATATATAGAATTTAGTGCAATTTAACTTCTAATTAGCAAAATAATTTCTATTTCCTTAAAATAGACAATGAGATTAAATAAAACACGTGTCGGTTGTGTTAAGAATTCAATGAATATCATTTAAGCTATAGGCTTTAAATCAAAGAAAAATATTTACTTCTTAAACCAGGCATGCCACTTAATGCTCTGGCGTTTTTATCTTTGTTTAAGTGATTTGAATTTTTTTCACGTTTACTGAATGCTAATAGATAGAGTTCGGGTTCAACCGAAAACAAAAATTTAATTAGGTTTCCGTTTTTAAAATGTTATAAATAAAATCTTCAACGCTTGTTCTATGTACCTACTTTTGAAACTAAACCTTCAAGCAAAAGATTGCTTTTGCTTGCAGTCTTCTGATCTTTCAGGAGATTTTTGGTCTTTTTATGGGTTGAAAAGAGAAGTATTTTAATCTATTTAAGAAAATGCTCAAAAATATAATAAAGACATGTTACAAATATCTATTAAAGTAGTAAATTATTAAAAATGAAAAAATATTGATTTATTTATTATTTATTAATAATTATTTAAAGAAAAAAATCTGATTATAGGAAATTTTATTTCAAGACAATTCTTTTTTACAAATATATGAAAATGTTATAGAAACAATAAAAATCAACCCTTAAATTAGAATACAATCCACCGGATTACTTTAATTAATACTTGAATTGCTCATTTTTAAGGATGTAAAGAGACTCATTTTTGCTCATTTTTAAGGATGTTATCTTTAGACTCATTTTTAAACTAACATAGAATAGCATTCTATTTCATAAAAATTTAAAGCATGAGATGTTATACAATAGACAAGGTGTTGGTGGTTCTAATCTCACTTAGTCGTGAGTATGTAGTCAATTCCATGAGTAAGGGACTCATGATAAAAGGGAAGTGTAACATCTTTTGGTCAAAACTACATGGTGTTTTTGGTTCTAATCTCACTTGGTCTAGCATATATAGCAACTCCCTGGGTAAGAGACTCATGATAAAAGGGAAGTGTAACATTTTCTGTTGGTCAAAGCTACATGGTGTAGATGGTTGTAATCTCACTTGGTCTAGCATATGTAGCCAACTCCATGGGTAAGGGACTCGTGATAAAAGGGAAGTGTGACAACTTCTGTTGAACAAAGCTACCTTGAACAGGGTCAGATTTCCCATAGGGACAACCTAGGCCATGGCTTATGGTACAACAATCAAAGGGAGCGAATAAACTAGAAATTATAATAAACTAGGGTCAGGCGGGTAAATTTGGAGCAGGCAGTAATTGGGAACGGTGACTCCAGTTTTCACGGTTGAAGCTCCATCGAAATGAAAAGCTTGTAATTTGGTTAACACATTCTAGAGGAAGAAGACATATATTTTCCTAATTTTTTCAATGGTATTTAGTAACTTTTTTACCTTTAATTGCAACCGTGTTTAGAAAAATGAAATCAAAATTTTTTAAGTCTCATATTTCGTTCTTTAGGCTGGTTATATACAAGATGAGTTGCTGAGTTATATATTTCTCAGATCTGTAGAATATAACGATTACGAGAAGGTTCTGTTTTCGTTCTTGGATTTCATCTTGAGGAAGAGGCTAGTGTTCTTAATTACCCCTGACAATTTTCACTGCTGGGTAATTGGGAACAGGCTTCTAATGTTACAAAAAACTTGTATTTTTATGTATTTGGAATAATTTATTATTTCATGGTAGCAATTTTAGATCTAGAAACGAGGTTGCGTCATGTCCCGTCAGAAAAGTTCGCTGTTTAATGTCAAATTAATAACTGACATTTTATCATGTGATCTACATGCATATAACTTTTAGCGTATGAAAATTGTTTGTTAATAATGATATTAAGCCGTTTGACTTCAAGTATGGAAGAAAACTGATGACAAGAAAGATAAAAACGTGATACTGATGGAGGAATCTGAAGATGAGGACTTCGGTTCTTTTCAACAAGAAACAGAGGCTGCGAATATGGAGGAATTAATTTATCTGGTATCATCCAAGGCTAAATTTCAACAAATGTGTTTGATTTAATCGATAACGTTGGCGGTTCCCGAATGAAGACACATTATTCTTAGGTCTGTGGGATTCAACGCGTTGACGGTGGTATATTGTATACTGCAGCTTGTAGGACCACCAATTCGTTTAAATCAAAATTTGTGTGAGTGATTAATGTTTTGTTTGCAATTTCCGAGAATCAATTAAAAGCTATAATTCCATATCCTACATTTGAACTAGATTGTAGGAAAGAAATATTTGGTTCTTAGGTAGTGTATATGTCAAAGAAAAATTAGTAGAGCATTTGAATTAGACGTTCGATTTCAAGTGGAAAATCTACTTTCTACTACTAAATTGAACTATTTGTTTTTACTAATTTTTATGTGTGGTTTTTAAGTCTTAAGTATTTCCTTTTAGTATGTCATAATATTCAATCATTTCTGTTCCTATGAAAATTCCTTTCCCAACTTTTCCCGACAAAATTTGAGTTAGAATGATTATAAATTACACCAAATTGAAGGTAGTAAATAGTTATAATTGTTTATATGCGATATATCATGAATTAGAAGATATTTTTGTTGAAAAACATTCAAAAGACAGTATTTTATGATAATTAGGAAAAGGCAATTAAATGCATTTTGAGTCTATATACAGTATTTTCTAATCATTTAAAATAATATTCTCTTCAAATTAATCCGTTACTGTGAACAGGAGCCAAAATACTTGTTCCCATTTACCCCATAGTCTCTGGGGTTATTGGGAACACTTAGGGGTATATAAAGAACGCTCCTAAAAGTGATGTTGATTAATTAATAAATTATTTTTGAAAGGAGGCATTGTTAAATGAACCCTGCAGAATATGTTTATGCACTCACAAAAAATAAAGATCTATTCTCCATCGCATACCAGCCTTTCAAAGAGAAAAAATGTCAGATTCTACAAAATTCGTCCCCAATTACCCAACTGACCCTACTTGAAAATTTTAGTATTATTTTGAAAAGACCATATAAAATACTGTTTTAAGCACATCAATACTCATTAAATAAACTGGTGACGCATTGGCGTGGCCTACAATATATGATCAAAAGTATCCGGAAATTTTCTGATTTTCACATTTCTTAGAATTTCTCCGGAAAGGCTAGAACAGCTACCTTTGAATTTCGACCATGTTATGGATAGACTCTAACTCACATTTTACAGTGAAGATTCGACCACGAAGGCATTTAGGGGACCGCCAGAAATTGATGAAGAAGAAAAAACTCTGGACTCACCCCACGTTCCGCAGAAAGCCGATAATGATTTACAAATTTTGTCAATGGATTTGATTAATATGCACATTGCTTGCATGCAATTTCGTAAAAATAGAAAGAATATTCTAAAAGATATAAAGGTTTTCTTAAAAAATCACAAATTTTCTCGCATGTTTTTTGCTTATAACTTAAAGAGTTTTCCACCAAATTATACGAAACTTACTGACGAAGTGACAATGCGTTAGAAGAGCATCGTGTAAAAATTTAGAATAAATACATTAAATATTAGAGGAAATATGATTAGTTGTAGTAACTCATTTTTTACTGCACAAGCGCGAGACATAACGTAATTTTTCTTTCACAAAGTCAAAGCCAGATATGTAAGGCAACTTATATAAAAAATTCACTTGAATACCACTACTATTTAGAAAGATATCGGCATTGCAGTTAGCAGAATTTCTTCTTCTTCTCTCTAAGAGAAATAAAATGATGAGGGTTTGTTCACAATTTGATATTTTTTAAACTTTAATCTTCGGATAGTAATCGTCGAACTGCAATTAACATTATGAATTTTATTTATAAGCATGCCTGGGTATTCAGAATATTGAACCCTTATTAAATTCTATAAAATTATTTGAAAATTTTTCTTCTTCATCATCAATTTCTGGTCTGCCCCCTAATGACTTCGTGACCGAATCTTCACTGTAAAATGTGAGTTTGAATATATCCATAAAATGGTCGAAGTTCGAAGGCAGTTGGTCTATCCTTTCCGGAGGAATTCTAAAAAATGTGAAAATCCGAAAGTGTCCGGATACTTTTGATCATATAGTGTATCTCCATAGTTCCGATATGTGCATTAAGAGAGAGGGGGGCAAAATTAAGTGCTTTGACCTAGGGCCTACGGCGTAGAAATGTATAAATCCGGCCCTGACCTTGAAGTACCTAAGTTGCAAGTCTGACTTAGCTCCAATATATTGGGGTAAGTTGCCTCCTTAAAGGACTTTCAGGAGCAACTGAACAACATTTGTGTCACACAATAGACAGAGTAAACAGCATAGGCAGTAACAGATAGAAACATTCTAGGGATAGATTGGGACACGTTATAAATATCAGGGTATGGTCCCACTCTTATAAATATAAGGTTTGAAATGTTTAAAAAATTAACTAAAAATAAACTACTAACCATTAAAACTACTACTATCAGATATAGCCTTTTTTTAATAACAATACTTTCCGAAAACTTCTATAAAACAGTATCTGAGGACAATGGCTTTTATTTATTAAAGTTGCTTTCTCAATTTCACTTCAACTCCAATACTGGACATGAAATAAGTGTCAAAAATAAGAAATTCAGAAATACTAGTTTATTGAGGATTTTTTTTTGTCTCAGAGGTCACTGAATATTCATCATTCATAAGTAAGAGATTGTATAAATGCAAAATTTAGAGTTTTATTAGTCTGAAAATTTTCTACTTATTCGTACGAAATATTTTTGATAATAAACAATTCTCAGTAAATAATCTTCTAAAACTTTTCTCCTTCTCTACCTATGCAGTGTTTAGGCGTTTAAACAAATTTTATAAGTGCCTCATGTTGCAATAAACAACACAAGAAAAAGACACACTTAAATTTACTGACTTTTTGGCTATTAATCAAGGTTTTGAACCTTAAATAAACAAGATAATTATCTCGGTTGCTTACACCAGGTTTGGTAGCTAATTAGCATATTTAAAGGCTACATTTTGTTCAAACACAGAACGCGAGAAAAGACTTTCAGGCCAAAATAATGATAATAATAATGCGCTAGGCAAACTCATTGAGAAACTGAAGCATAATAAATCATTTCTGAGAAGTTTTTGGTCGGTTTTTTGGAGTTATTGGAAATTTAGAAAGAGGATATTTCTTAATGGTTTAAAAATCTGTAATGTGCTTTGAAACATTAACGTCAATAAAAACAGCTTTTAAAAACATGCTTTTATTAGTATCCTTAAAAGTAGATTTTTATTTTAATTATATTCTGCATTTTAGTCTTTAGCTTAAAATTCATTATTATAAATATGGCGTTTTGAAATTAATTTTTCTCAAATTCACTACCAGGTGGCGCCACTCGTATGGAATCAAAATTTAATTCAATCAATCAATAAACTAATAATTAACTTCCGAAAATATTGAAATAGTGTATTTTCATCGAGAACACACAAGTGAATAAAATTTGAAAACTCCAGCCCATCAGGAAGTGAGTGAAAACTCGATTACAAAAACCCATCTTTACAAACATGCAGCTAGTCAAGTTAAATAAAAATGCTTAACAAGAAACGAAATTTTCAAGGATATGCTTAAGGCATATTAGTACCTCGGAAGAATCTTCCCATTTGTATTCAAATAAACAAATTCAATTTGTATTGAATATTGGCGTGAACAGCTACAAGGTCAAGTCAAAAGAATACATTGAAGCCACAGAACCGCCAAGAAACCAAGGACTTTACAATAAAGGAGGGAAAAAGATCAGTGCAAAGGATTTTATCAATATTTATTAAAAATTAGCTTTCTCACGATCAGGCCGTACAGAAAGATCAGGAGTGTTCTCCCGTCGAATTACTCCCATATCTCTACAATATGGCGCATTTTGTGTTTAATTTCGTCGTATAGTTAAGAATCGAGAATGGACTTTGGAACAATACCAATCCCAATAAAGGAATTTAATTAAATTTTGATACAGATGTACAATTTTGGTTTATAGATTATGCAATGAATTTCATCCATCTAGCTCAGAGTTTCCCAACCTGTGGTACGCGTACCGCTGGGGGCACGTGAAGGACCAGTTGGAGGTACGTCAACTCAAAATCGGTATTGGCAGACACAAGAAAACATAAGGGATTAAAAATGTTACAGAATTTTGTTACTCCAAGTTCGTGTAAAAAGTAAAAGTGAAAGTTGTGCAAGCCCTAATTCTACCCTCAAAATAAGTAAAAAAGAAACGAAAATAAAGTGTAATTTTTAGTTATTCTTATAAGTTAATGCGAAATTATTACAATACTGATTTCATCTGTTTTGACGTTGAACTAATACTATTAAAAATGGAATAAAATGAAAAATAAGTCCTGAAAATGTTATAAATTCCAGTGAGTTGACTCTTCAGCTTACCTAGGGCCTCAACATTATTGATAAAAACTTCTTTGTGTAAATGGATGGTTGGAGGGGGAATATGATAGTAGGGGGTAAGCGAAAATAAAAAGACTAATCAAGGGGTACGCGAAAATAAAAAGACTAATCAAGGGGTACGCGAGGGAAAAGGGGTTGGGAACCTCTGATCTAGCTTGTTATGGTTTAGAGTCATCGAGTTCACATACACTCCGTTAGAAAGAAAGGCAGAGTGCAACTGTAATACTGGCATACAATTTCGATTAACATATGCCAGTTTTCATTCATCTTGCTCGTTGCGTTTTTGGGGGTATTATATTCATATTCACATGGAAAGACAGACAAAAAATGTCCCTTTGTTGGATTTTATAAGAAAATTGATACAATTTTTTAGTGTAAAGACCAAATATCAAATTTCATCCGACTAACTCTTTCCATTTTTTAGTTATCTAGTTCACATATACACAAAGGATAGACCTACAGACATTTTCCGAACTCAGAGATTCCTAAAAATGCATCAAAATCTCAAGATCGAATTTTTTGATGATTGTAATAATTTATGATTATAATACCCTTTGTATACTTCGCATACGAGAAATCAAAAAATATATAAATTGCGTAAAAAACGGATATTGTAGCAATGAAATTAATGTGCATTGTAACATCTCTACAGCGACTACCTTCCGTTCCAGGGAAAATTGGCTTCTTAGAGGTGTGGCCTCTCTAAAGGGATTTCATGTTTGGATGTACAAAATACGTATTTAAACAAGACCTAATTCGTTATCTCTGATAAAAATGAATTAATTTTATGAATAATCTAAAAATTATTCATAAAATCAATTCAATTCTTTTTTTTTAAATATTTTTCAGAAAAAGATTTACGTTGTGTTTGCTTGGATCTTTCAGCTTTCCGGAGTAATTTTTTTCCGATTTTCTTAATTGGGAAAATAAACCCCTTATCATTTGGTCGGTAGTTGATGAGGAATGGACAATAATATCATCGTTTTTTGCTGAAGTCTGTTGAGCTGAAAGTTTCATTTTCTGACGGTTGCAACCAATATCAGCAACTTCTTTGTCTGAGTTCGAATCACCACCAGAAAGCACAAATGAATTCTTGAATGCCTAACCCCGATAGAGGCCGAAGTTCACTTTTCTCTTCATATTTGAAAAGGAATTATTAATTTAGATTTGATTTCCATTGCTGTTTTTGAGTGTATGAACTTTTTGTTCTCTCTTTCCTCTCTTTTACCTTAATAAATATCCGAAGTCAGAAAGACGAAAGGAATGTATTTCATTGAGTTTGAGAGGGCGACCAACCTGGCCGCCCAGAGGGGTTTGAGTGGCCGTTAATAGAGGTTATTTTAACATTACATCTATGGGCCAAAAATACCGTGTCAAACGAAAGTGGACTTTGAGAGGGGTGACAGCTAAGCAAGCGGGGCCTCTTAGAGAAGTTTTACTGTACGTAACTTTTCCTCGGAAAATCATAAAACAGAATTTTGCAATTTCCAATTGATTTTCAAATTTATAAAGCCATGAGAATCAATAAAGTTCTACGTTATACAAATTGTGTGAAGTAAGATATTTTCTGTGCCCTTTAAAGATTTTTTGAAAAGTCGGCTTTTTCAAGATAAGAAAACCCTGTTTCACAGAGCTCATTCGCTTAATAAAAATTTATCTACAGCCAATATAGCCATCTCTTTACGATCAATTGACGGTATTTGATTTAACCATGAATCTAAACAGCTAGCACAAACTGACGTTACTGTCTTTAAATGAGAGAATACACTTTGTTGAATGTTTTTAGCATAACACTACGTGATGATTCACATTTGCATCACTAGAATTTTTGCAAGTTTTTAAAATTATTTTTGAATCATTTAATAACTGATTAATAAGGTTATTTACTTAAGAAATTATTGACTTGAAGAAGAAACGCTTTTTTGGAAGGGGGCAAAGAAATTCTGACTGCCTAACTATAATTTTTCATAATTAATTATAATTGAAATTTAAGTCAAAAATTTATTTTTTATTACTTAATTTTCTCACTTTTTTTTACTTTTACTTTTATTAATTCATTATTTTCTAGATACACAAAATTTTATTCAAAAATAAAAAGCCTTGCATGATGCTCTAAAGTGACCAAACGTCCAGTATTAGCCGGACAGTCCCGAATTTTGTTAGTGTGTTCCCGATTGGAAAAGTGTCCCAGATTTTTCCCGAATTTTAGTTAAATGTCACAGACTTTTCCCGACTTTTACTTACAAGTTACTATTGCATATTAAAAATATTTTCTGATTTCATTTCTTTCAAAGGAGAATAAAAGTTAATTTTAAATTCCTAAACTTGCTATGTATAGTAAGCGACCAAATTTCTCCTATTAGCTGGCATCGTTCTCATTTTTAACTCTTTGTTCTGGATTTGAATAAAATATTCCAAATTGTCCCGTGTTTTTTTATCAATAAATAAATAGTTCATATTAAAAATGAATAGCTAGTTTTAATTTTTCCAAGAAACTACTTCTCAAGATTTCTCCTTCTCCACTCGAATGTATACTGTATGGTCACCATAATATTAACAGTGTGGATAAATCAACCTGAAAAAGAAAAGAATAAAACAATAGAAAAATATTTATTCCTTTTTTATCCTTTTTTTAAAAAATTCTTAAATAGATTTCTTTTTCATTATTTCTGATTTTATTTTATATATTTTTTTTTATTTTTATACATTTTTGATTTTCCCAATACCCCTTCTCCCCAGCCAGAGTCCCAGGAGCAGAATCCCACCTCTTGTTTTTTAGCGCGCCCCGGATTGAAGTGCAGAAAATCAGGCCACTTTAATATATCTTCTTTTTAATATTTCAGTTTAGTAATTTTTAAGTTGTGCAAAATGATTCTAAATAAGCAATCAGAAAGTGAAAGCTATATAACATGTCTTAATGAACTCATAAAATAACACAAGAAAACGCTTGTTATGAAATAGAATCTTACAAAGAGAAAAAAAGACGTAGGACAAAAATAAAGAAAGCGCCCCGTCATCGGAAGAGGGTACCCGAGAACCTCAACTATTTGTCAGTCTTGCTACTTCCTGCGCAATCAGGGTTTAACCGTGCGCAAGTGGTGAGTAATGAGAAATGCGTTCGATTCTTCATCATTGCATTGTACTCTGAAATGTATGAAATAATGGATGTGATGACTGTTGGTTCACACTTGTATAAAAGCTTTTCTCTTTAAAATGTCGGAAAAAATACAAATTTTGGTTTTGTTAAAGATACAATATTCTACAGATCTTTCACAAATCATCTTCCAAACTATGAAGGCCCTCTAATGATGACGTTCTTTTATAAAAGAATATTATTCAAAGTACAAAATATTCCAAAATGTGAAAATACATATGATACCGTTAAAATAATATAAGCTTAGCACAGAGTAATTTGATCTCACCAGATTGGTTGGCCACTGAGAATAACAATGTACAGAAATGTATTGTAATACTATATACTTACGTTGTGACAGATATAAAACCTTACGATGAAGGATAACAAAAACGGACAGTTAATCGAAGCTTTACTGTATTTAAAAAAGCCTTTAAAAAAAAATAAAGAATACAATACAGAAAAGTATACAACACATGAAAATGTAGCATCGAAATTAACTCGCTAGCTATTTTAAGCTCATTTAAAAACACAAGATATAAACCCATTTAACTATGAATACCAAATCAGCTATCATTTTTCAACATCCTAAGCGTTTAATTTTTTAATAGCCTTGATTCTTTCTGGGAGGTGGCACTAGTTGAGATTTAACTTTATGATCTTTGACAGCTGTTGAGAGCACGTTTAATGAAGTAAATCTTAAGTTGAGTGGGGGTTCAATAAACTGATTCCCTACTAAAAGTTACGGACACAATTTAAAAGGAGGTCCTAATAAACGTGCATCGGAATTCCCTTCCCTTGACGCAATAAATCTCGTTTTATAAAGCAACGGAAGAGTGCCTGTAGTAAAGCTCTTCTAGGCACGAACATGTTAAGTGTTTTCTAAGGAAAATTTTATTTAGTTTCCGCACTGAGTCCAAAAGAGTCTCGTTAATTAAATTTAAGCAAGCCTTACTTCAAAAATTTCATTACCCCATTTTTCATCCTCTTCCTCGATTGCAGCCTTTGAAAGCTTTTATTTTTTATTGACATTTTTTGTCGTTATTAAGAAGAACTAAGAAGATCTTTTGAACTGTGACTGTAGAGACAAATTATTTTGAAAAAGTAAACGAATCAGAAAATATGGTATGGTAATGAAAACGTGCCTTTGATCGGAGAAAGAGAAAAAATCTCAGTGTTTGCCAATTCCTCTGATACTTAATGTCATGTTTGTTTTTCTATTCATTCGTTTGGGAAACAACGTTGTATCCGGAAGGTGTAATTCGATCTATTTCTGATTTCTAAGTTTACTTCTTTTATTACTGAGCAGACATTTGTTTGAGCCCATTTAGACGCACTGTGACTTCGTTTTCCAATTAGTGGTTTTGTCTCCTAACGCATTCGTCCACAGAAATGTACTCAGACTGTTGCAGACAGAAGAAAGTAAAATAAATGCAACTAATTATGCAGTGTATATTTCTCTTTCAGTTTGATCTGGTTGTGTTTCGTCAAACATTCCTTTAGAAGTTGATTTTAGTTGTGTAACAGTATAAATACTGAGAAATATATTCTACTCTTTTCTTGAATGAAAATGACTTGTGAAATAAAATTTTTAACCGCAGATGTTTCAATGTTTTTTAAAAATCTTTTTGAAGCATTTAGTGTTACTCCTCTTCAATTGCTGTGCGTATCATGCTGCTGCACAATTTGCTAAAACGAACAATATATCCTTAGCAATGCAAATTTCATGCTGCGGAAGTCAATATTCAAGTTACTGCGACCTCTGGCTGTAAAAATAATAATTTCTTACAACGACGGCCAATGGACAAATATGTAAAATATTTATATTACATAATTTCCTTTGTTTTTCATGTAGTTTCAATAGTTTTAAATTATGGGGAAATATGAAAGAATAGATAAAAACAGCGATTGAACCAAAACTGAAATATTGCAAGATACCAGAAAAATGTTTCTTTAAAATCATCTATAACTGGGCTTCCTAAAATGTGAGACATTACCTTAAATGAAATCATATAGAAGCATATTGGGGTCGTAAAAACTTTTACAGAACCTGCTATAACCAGATTCTTCAATACTTAAATAAAAGTAGATAAAAACAAAACATATTGAAACAAAATAAATAAAAGTAAAAACAAAACATATTAAAACAAAATAGATAAAAAAAAAGAACTTTGGACTAAAACTACCAATAATTATATTAATATGATTTATTTATTTTTTTAATTATTAGTCATGTTTTGTTTTCGCACTTTGGACTCCAAACAAATGTTCAAAATAATTTAAATAAAAGGGTTTTTAAAAATAAACAATTATTATTGTGCCAAAAAATAGAAAATGTTTTTTATCAAACGAACCAAAATCGTAAAAGCTTGAGACTCACGTTGAGAACTCTACGATAAGAAAATTAAACCACAATGAATATCATGATAAGGAAAATCACTAAATATTCATTAAAAATTTAATGTATATTATAAAAGTTATTAAAATTCCTATGTACTTCTTTGCTAATTATTCTTCAATTGTGTTGTTCAGGATAAAGTTCAAATGTAAGAATAGAGATCCATTTGGTGGGTCACTCGTGGTCTATTGGGAATGTAAATGGTATTTTTAGGATAATTAAATGGCAAGGGATATATATAAATTGCAATCCAATTTTAAAACATTGACACCACACCAACATATGGGCCCACGCACGAAAACAAAACACACAGTAGATCTTTGATAAAATCGGACTCGGATCCTTGATCTTGGAAAGAAAATATTTATTGAACCTCATGGTTGGACAAGTAATATCTTCTGTCCTTTGTGGTAATAATTATGAACCAGTATTAATAAATACTTACCAGATTCTAAGTACTTAAATAAACCATTGTACATTTTATACGAAAATTGTTAGCAATGAAAATTTTAAAATAGAGTTAGCGACGCAAAATTCAATTAAAACTTGTCGTTAACAAAGCTATGCGATTCAGTGAAGCAATGGAGATCCAGTAGTATATGCATTACGGTTTATGTATTACTATAAAAAATATCTAAAAATTTAAAAGGTTCTTTTAACAGGAAGAAAATAATAATTTCTTTGTTCAGCTATATGCGACAAATCCAAATATTAAAGAATTTTAAAACATTCATTGATATTTGATAATAAATATATAAAATGAATGTCTGTGTTGTAAGTGTAGCACTTCAAACATCCACACCTCATAAGCTGAGACAAACATGAAGGATGCAGAGAACAAGATCAGAGCATTATGTTCTGGGTTTAGAGTACTCACTTGAATTAACTGGCAAGTTCTAAAAGAAAGCAGGTCTGTAATATAGCCATGAAAATATTGACCACATATATCAAAATCATAAACTTTTAGATGACTCGAGAGTGCCCAGAGTTCAAGATTTTACTTCTGTGGGTAAAAGTTTTCCCAAAAATGCCTCACTGATTTTTTATATCTTATATAAATCATGAGGATTTTCGGAAACACATTGCCTAAAAAAAAAGTGTACTTTTTTGAACGATAAAAAAACGTTAACTCAGAAGAAGCTGCTTATATGTACTAACATTATCACTTTAAACTATAACAGGCCACAAAAGTAATTTTCAGGGTCATCATGTTAAAAAAATTGAAAAGAATAATGAGAACTACCATATATGTAAATAAAGATGAGAAATAGAATAAATAGAATAAATAGAATAAAGTACTATAAGAAGTCCTACATATTCTTGGATAAAATTTTGAAAATATCCCGTTAAGGTGCACTTTAATAACTCCACGTTAAATCAAACGTAGGGAGTCAAACGTCCTGCTGAAGTGGTGCGGAAGTTTGGAGAAGGAGTGGCAGCTCAGGTGTCGTCCTTGTCATCTGACTGCGGTTCAAAATTACGAAGTCTGTCCCAAAATTGCCTTCTTGTTGCTACAAAACGGGACGTTAATATAACTAAATTAAGCTTAATAACTCGATACTTATTAGAATAAAATATCTTAATGAACTTCTTGTAAAATTTGTTCGAATGCTCTTATTTCCAATATCTTTGAGTAATTAGCTTTTCACTTATGAATTATGGATGTATAGCCAAGTAATATCTCATCATTATAATGGGTACTTTTTAGTAGGCTGTTTATATCATGTTATTTACCAACTAAACATATATTACTCATAAAAGAACCAAAAACATTCTTAGACGAGTTTAATTCAAACAATGTTACAATCCTGAGCAAATTGGTTACGTCTTTGTCTGCAAACCCTTTTAGCTATCGTAAGTTCATGTACAAGACACAAACAAATTTTAGTCGCTTAAGTTCATACATCGGAAGTTCCATTTTGCCTAATCATTGCATCGTCTTAACCCCTTAAGTAGTATTCCCGGAAAATTTCCGGGCATCGAATTACCACAATTTTAGACTTATAAACTGAAACAAAGTCATCCACAGACGTTATAATTCGATACAAAAATTACGTGGAATCCATAAACACTTCAACTGTCCTTTAAGTTCACAATTAAATCAAAATGACAACTCATTTCCAAAATAGAAGGTATCATCTAATTAGACAGTTGAGAAGACAAACCAATTAAGGGGTTAAAGCATAACTGTACCAAATGAGGCTGTAAATGAATTTTTACTATTCTTTTGCATGCTTCTGAATGATTTGGATGCTTTCAATGAAAAAACTAATTTTAATGTTCACTTATTTTTTCTTGCTGACAAGATATTAATCGTTTCAGGACCAAATATTAATATTTCACCTACGTGATAAACTTTAACTTTTGTTTGAATTTCTTCTTTCGGACTAAAGGATATTTAGTGGTATTTGAATTTGGTATAATAACATATATTTTAATGAAACTTCGAATTTTATTAAAACTTAACTATTTTCGAATCCATATATGAATTGCTTTTCTAAGAGCCAGAAGATTCAGATTTATTTTAAGATCTTATTTGAGTTATACATAGGGTTGCCATAATTGTCAAGTATTGATATGGGACATTTGACTGCTAAATAAATAAAACATGAAAAATGAGGGTAGGTCATAGTTTATTTCATACTGATAAAAAACAATTAAGTTTAAACAATCTAATAAAATGAGCACGTAGAATAATAAAAAAGATACAAGGTTAATTCTTTAGCCCAGTCATATTTTAAAGTGGATTTTACTTTCTTAATTACATCATTTTCTTCTTTCGCGTAATTACAAAATTGGGCGCAAGTCATTTTAAAATTATAATGAAAAATCAAAATTGCTTCAACTGACAACCTGTTTCTTTCGCCCGACCATTGAGTTAACATTAGGGAAAATATTCTCTCCCCATTTGCATTGTGGGCTAGAATGGCAAATACGCATTCACAAATCTTTATTAAACATGACTTCTGATCAATATACTTTGTATCTGCAAAACACTTCAGCCATTTCTCTTCCATACTCAAATTTCATAGTTGCTTCGCAGTTTTGGTTGGTATTATTTTTCTCTAAATAATCTTAGGGACAAATAGTATTACGGGACTGAGTAGTAAAATATGGTGACAGACCCGTATATACGGGCCGAATGCCAACCCTAGTTATATATCAATTATTTGTGTTAACATAAAAAATAATTGCTTAATAACGAACATAAATTTTAAAAAAGATCTAAGTCATCAATCTTTTAAGTATGCCGAAACTGAACATGAAGTTCTTCAATGAATGAAAACAAGCCGTCACAAGTTCTGTCATTTGCTTATTTATTTCAATTTTAACAGAAAACTACAAGACCATGCACTATCAATTTTTTTTTTACCTCTCACTCGAATCGAAATTTTATTGCACCTTTTGTACAAAACCCCAACGAAACGTGTCCGAAGCATTAAAAAGTCTTCTTTAAACTGTTATATTTATTGAATTACATCTATAAAATATAATAATAGAATTAGTGCTTTGCTTAGATCACTTTACGCTTTGTTATTTGATTGATTCATCCAATTTTAGCTTATTTTCTTCAAAAGTGCATGTCTATCTCACGAAAAGGCCATCTTAATGTAACTTGTTACGATAACAACATTTATTTTCTAAGAATTTTTCGCTATATTCGTTTGTTCGTAACTTAAATAATATAATAATTTTAGACCACCTGGAGAAGAAGCAAGAAATGACAGTAACGCCAAGTGATGAAGTCTCTAGAATAATAATAAGACTGTTTAAATTAGCTACAAAAGAATGTACTCCATTTGACAAGAGCGCACAAATTATTCAAAATATTTCCTTGCTAGGATTCTTTGAATTGGGAGCCGTACACGAATCTCAGCCAAATGAAACTTTAATGTAACACGTTCCAAACAAATAAGAGTAAAAGATTTTTAAATTGCTATATTTTTCATGGAGTCAATTGATATTCACTTTAAGCGGGGCATTCACTACTGTTCAATTCCGAAATTTTTGGAACACGGGTAGGGAAAACCTTTCGTCAATGTGAGAAACCGATGAAAATTGGCGGAAATGGATTGGATGTTTGGAATTCCAAATAGTTTTAAGTCTGGTTGGAATGGCCGGATGGCCTTTTGAGGACCTCGCTGCGAGGGTAGCGGGAAAACAAAGGTTCTGCCTAGACTGGGACCCCGAGGTGAGGCTAGATTATGTTGAAAGTACAATCGCAAATCCGCCTTGTAGGGTAGGAGGAGAGTGGGTGGGAGTAACTCTGGGACTTTGAACCTTCTCAAACAAGGTGTATCAAAACAAACTCTGGAGCCTCCGTGAATGACGTGCCTAATATTTCGACTTGAATGGGTGGGGAAAAAAACAGTCTTGGGACAAACGGCATAGCCTAGCCTTCTCGTGAATGGCCAGCTTTATACACGTCTAACTCATTGTGCCAGTTTAATGTTGGAATTCATCATGCATCTCTCAGCACACAGAGAAAGAAAATACATGACGTCACAGCACAACGAAAAACATGCAGTTAAATGTGTAAGATGGCATGCGCGGTTACATTTGTCATATGAACTATGGTGTCACATGAATTTATTCCAGTGTGTGAGACAGTTTTTCATAAAATAAACTTTTCAAAGACACAATAAATGACTGAGAACCAAGTAAGAATAAGTTTTTCAGAACGCCAATGAAGCTCCTCCCAAGGAAAATAATTTGCTATAAACAGACATTCAAATGAAAGGCACAGCTTATACTACACAGTCAGTCCCAAAAGTATAATCATAAGATGAAAACTGCATTGCAAATAACTTTCAAGCTCCTAATATATAAGTTAGTTCATTTCAATAAATTTACTTTTCATACAAAAGATTCCATGCAATGAATTTTTTACATTATTTATAAAATTGAAAAATAGGGTGCTCGAAAATATAGGCACTGCTATATTTAATTCAACTACATATAATTAAAAATTCATCATTAATTTCAATTATTATTGAATCCTTTTTAAATGTTTCCTTATGCGTTTTCTCCCTTATATCATTATAACATTCCAAATCGCACTTTTTTGTCTTAAACAAGTATTGTGGCTTTTTAGGAAAATTCTTCTGTAGATACAAGAACTGTGATCTCTGTCTCTTTTTAATCATTTCTTTCATACAAAAAATGAGTTGGCTTGCTTAAGGCCTTGACGTTTTTGTGCTTAAGTTCTGTTTTCCTGTATTAGAAACTTGAAGTTTAAGTTCACTAAAAATGGGATTTGAACCCCTCATTTACCCCGACATAGAACACAAAGTCCATGAATCCATTTGAAATGTATGGGAAAGACTTAAATTACTCTTGGTGAATTTTCGGTTGAGTTACTGCTTCATTTTTCTACTAAAAAAGCCATGGGAATGTTTTGTTAACTTAGCATCAATGAATTTTCCGTCTTGTTACCTGCAAACATGCAAACATTATATCCTTATTCCTTCTGACGTCAAATTAATAACATGAATATCTCTCTCAGGTAATTTCAGAAATAAAAAAATATATACTGCTTCATAGATTCTCTCTTTTTCAATTCTAAGCAATGAGCAAATATTTCCGAAACTTGGTACATATCAAACTAAATACATATCTATTGTATAACTTAATAATTTCATAAAATCTATAGTTAAAATTTATAGTTTATAGTTTAAAAGAAAGAATGGATTTGATTTCAGCGCACGGAGACTGTCTAAATGCTCATTTTGAAGATTTTCGCTATTTTCTTTTAATTCCATTTATATAGATAACCAAAGCTATATAGGTTTATTTTATACACTTCGAATACTACGCAGTTTATTTCTGCGTTCTGGGCATTGCTTTCAAAATATTTGCATTTAGACTGTCTCCGTGTACTGGAATCAAATCCATTCTTTCTTTTAAACTATGAACATAACCGGAACCTTCTTACCGTAAGTTACTTCAAAAGTGGCGTGGGTTGGTTGGCATGTTTCAGTGGATAATTTCAAAAACTTTTTCTACATATCATTGTATAGGTTAGTATCCAGAAATATATTCTTCTGTAGATGACACTTTAAAGCAGCTATGCGCTTAAAGGATTTTTGAAAAACGTCACATCTTGCATTATTTCCAAAAATGAGTGTGTCATCATGAAAAAAAGTGTTGGGTGTTCTTTCAACAAAAGTTTGATTGTGCATCTACAATGAGATGAGGAATCTCTTTCAAAATTATCTTAATCATTTTTAGAATTATTTTACGCGTAGAAATTTTTTCACTTCCAACAGTTATTTGTTCTAGCTACTTTAAAAACAATCAAAATTTTCTTATGATTTTTAAAAATGGAAAAAATCAGTAGTCGAATATATTAAATAAAAATGCAGATATTTACCAGCAATATAATATAAACATTAAAATAACTATTTGTAATTACAAATTACAGTTAAAATTCTATTTTGGTCTTGATAAAAGTAATACTGTGTATATATTTTAATTCTTGTAATTATTATTTACCATTTTCAGACCTTGTAATTATTATGTTTAACTTATTTTTTCTTATAGAAATTATATTAAATTTTGAATAGTTTTAAAAAGGCATTTTTCATAATTAAATTTATTATGTTGTTATAAGCAATTTTTCACTGGAGTCTATTCTTCAGAAAGGCTCCACAAAGTTTTGCATTTTGTGTTGTTTAAGCATTTACAGGAGAAAGGCAAAATTTTATAAAATAAAACTGATTGTTATGCATTCCATGAAAGTATTTTGTCTCTATAAACCACTTCAGACACGCAAATATTTAAATATGCTTCTTTTGAAATGTGATTCTAAATTAAAAAGATGAAGATTTTTAAATGAAAACAGTACTGCTTCATAGATTCTGTCTTTCATAACTCTAAAAAATGCACAAATTTCTCCTAAACGTTGGGAATTCATTGACAAATGATTCTAATCTTTTTCTTAGAGCCATCGTCTATGTATTATATATTATAACAGAAACAGAAAAATTGTTTTAAATGCGAATAAAAGATAAGTGAAAAAATTGTTGATTTGCATGATTGTTGTTGTTGATAAAAAAAATGTCAAAATTTCTCCTAAGTGTTGGGAATTTATTGACAAAGGATTCTATTTTTTTTTCCTTAGAGCCATAGTCTATGTATTATATATTATAAGAGAAACAGAAAAATTGTTTTAAATGCGAATAAAAGGTAAGTGAAAAAATTGTTGATTTGCATAATTGTTGTTGATAAAAAAATGCACAAATTTCTCCTAAATGTTGGGAATTTATTGACAAAGGATTCGATCCTTTTTCTTAGAGCCATTGTCTATGTATTATATATTATAACAGAAACAGAAAAATGTTTTAAATGCAGAATAAAAGAGGAGTAAAATAATTAATGATTTGCATAGTATTCAATAACTATAAAATATTTATTTCAAATTAAATTTGCAATAAGAAGCTCTAAACTTTTTTAAGTGCCAATAAAATTATTGTTATCGAAACAATCAGAGGTGTTTTTATTTAAATTTTTTTAGGTATTAAATGAAGGAGGTTACAGCGTTCCTTCATAAAATCATCTTAGCTTTTTGAAAAAAAAGCACGAATACTAACATGGTGCTGAATATAGCTTTCTAAATCAATCCAAAGTATTATTTGAATCCAATATACCAATGTAATGCTGAAAAATGAATATTTAACCTCCAAGTTTGAACATGTTCTCCTGTTTTCTTTTAAGTTTCGTTTGTATTTACCTGATCTCTCTCCATAACTAGCGCCAGATAAGTTTATTTTCTGCTGTTTGAAAATAAAGTGGTGTATATTTGCTTTCAGTATTTCACTTGAAAAATATTTGCATTTAAAACATGTCAATGCACTGAAACCGTACTGAGGTGAATAGGAGTTTCGGAGAAAAGTCAGATGTGATACGATGAAGATTTCTGATATTGAACGTGTTTGGAAGGGACGATTATTTTCATATGAAGCGCGTATTAAGTATTTAATATCTGCGCTTCAAAATGTAATACTGACTTCAAATTTTGACACTTAAACTTGCTTTAATGTATTTAATTTCTTTGCACTCAATCGTAGATGTTTTTTATTTATTATTTGCTCAGTTAAGAATAACAAAGAATTTTTTTCTTTAAAGAAATAATCAGTACATTTATTAGGTATTTATTCTGCAAGTTTTTAATTAATTGTTGTTCAGTCTCATCCTTCCAATTCTTCAAATCCTTACTTATAATTTATAGTGATAACTACATAAATATCTTCTTCTTATAAGGCTATAAATTACACGTGAATTTACTTTGCTTATCTTTAAATTTTTCCCTTTGTTTTGTAACATTAAAATTTAAGTAAGTACTTGGCTTAAATTTTGGATCAAGACTATCAAATCCTGTTGTAAATCAAAATGTTTTAGTGATGAATTTGAAATTTTTTTTCATTTTTCTATGAAATTTATTAGCTTCTTTTTTGTAAGTGAATAAATTTACGCTAATTCATGACTAATTTTATTATCATTTTGAAATTTAAAAGTCAAATTTCAGCTTTTTATGGCAAAAATTGTTTCTAAGCGTTCCCTCTTGTTAATATTAATTTCATCACTACAAGTTAAGAAAAAATTGCAACTTTTTGTTGGGACTGAATAATAAATTATTTCTGATATACTTACTTTTAACAATGAAAAAATATTTTTATTTAATTCTCTCACAAAATAAGTGAACATTCTTTGAGTTAAATAAATTTAAAATTCATGAGATTTTCTTTTTAATCTAAGAATAAATTCATGAAATTTTCTTTTTAAATATGAGAATAAACTTAATTCTAAAAATAATTTCTAAAGAAATAGAGCAAAAGTTTTATAAAAAATTTTCATTTCAAAAGATTAATTGAAGATTGTTCACAAAATATCGATTCTATGCAAAAGAAAGGGAAATTATTTTTATCTGTGAATTTCGTCTTGTTTCGTTGAAATCTATAAAAAAATGCATATTTATTATGCTAAAAATAGGTACTTTCCATATGGAGACTGCTTTGTTTCTTATGATAACAAATAATAAATTCAATTTTATGTTGAAAAAATTTTAGATAGCTTTAATCTAGTTCAGAAAAAAAAATCCTACTCATTTACTCATTAATCTGTCGATATTTTTGCTATTGAAACTATTTTATATTCTGATTCATGAAACGAGTATAAATTTTTTTCTAATATGAAATTTCTAAGACATTTTCTCTTAATTTTCAGCTCCAAACACTATAACCTTATAAAATCCAATATTTCAAACTTATTACCAGCAATTAAATTTCTGCCTGTCTCAACAATAATTTCTAATAAAATTAAGTAATTCTAAATTGTGATCCAACTTCTCATTCAGTTTTTTATTTTATATTAATGCATTTATTATAATAAATTCATTAGAATACATTCATTTCTGGAAGTTCATCACTAAGACTCGATACGTACCAACAGCATGTAAAGATAACTTTTATGAACGATGGAATTTGTAAAATTATTGCTTATTTTAGAGAACAAATTAATAATGTCATCATTTTGATCGAAAAGAATCATAAAGATTATTTGATTTTAAATATATAATTCTTGACAGATTTTTACTGAATCCGTTGATCAATTGTTTTATGTTACGTACCTCATGAAAATTTAAGTAATAAAGTAAAACATTTCGTTTTCTTCTCCGAAAAACAGAGCTTGCAAGTATCTTGGATCTAAATAATGTTAAAGGATTGCAAAGCATTCTTAGTTAAGTCGATCAATTCCTGAAACTCTGAAAAGTTCATCAATTTCAGGAAGCTTCACAGGAAATGAAAATCTCCCCTTAAATTTATCCTAGCGAAAGCACACTGACGATACTCACCTTAATTAATGAGATCCTAAAGCACACTCTTAGTTGGGAATCTAAAACTTAGTTCTACTTGTAGATGTAATTTTATAACTTCGTATCAAAAATTTTAAATTCTTTAATTATCCATTAGATTTTCATCTGTTATATGCTTTGTTGCGTAGAAACGTTAAGTTAGGCATGTTGGACTTTCAAATGAGTAAGAATGACCAAAAAAATGGAATTTCCTAATATTCTATCTTCAAAATAGCTGCTTATATGCGAATAAAATGGCATTAAAATATGTGTTGTTAAGTAAAATTAATAGTTAATTGATTCAGAATGTTGATTATTGCTTCAAAACGAAATTAAATGGTTATTAAATGATTTTTTATTTCAAAACAATGTTTGTTTTTAGGTCTAATATTAAGATATAAAACAAAATACCACTTTATGATTCTTGTCAGGGATGTCAAATTTCCAAACAGTGTTTCTTCATGCTAAACGCACATGGTGTTACTTTTAAAAAAGTGCTGTAAGAAATTTAAAAAGATGTTTAATAGATGCTTTTGAAATAATTAAAAACTTATCGACGAATTGTATTCCATCTGTTTCACAAATGATGATCTTAAGATAGCGAAGAAAATTCCTGAAGTACAAAGTGTACTAAAATGCTGTATGTAATTAAAGTAAATGTATACAAAAATGTATGCAAGTTGGAGAAAATGAAAAAATTAACATAATTAAAATCAATCTTAAACTAAAATATAACTATAAAAAATGCCAAATCCACAGCTATAATAAATGCCTGAAAACTTACGGATACAAATTTCATACCTTTATCACAATACCTTGGAAAACGAATTCTTACCTCAGGTATATAATTAATAATAAACTCAACTTCTCATTTTGTGTAATGTAGATTTTAAATATAATTTATATTGATATATACTATAGAGATAGATAAATTTAACATTTGTCTATTGCGTCGCATAGGAACATTTTTAGATTTAATTAACTTTTTCCACAGGCGTGTGAAAAAGTTAATTAAATTTTAAAATGTTAAGCTTTTAAATTAAAAATGCTTAATTAACTTTTTAAATTGATTTCCAGGCGTGTAATATTGCTCTTTCATAGGAACAAAAATACATTATTTGCTCTCACTCAGAAAGTAACTGCAAAATTAATCAGCAGTTGAAGTTGTATAAAATTGTTTATAAACTTCCTCTTGGTAATTAACAGCTAAATATTGAACTTATTATGTAAGAATCAACATGCTTTCGCCATTTCAGTAAATATATTGAGTAAAATCTAACGATGAGTTCCGCATTAATTAGCCTTTTTCGCATATTCTGTATGATTCTGATAATCACCTTGTAAACTAAATAAATGAAAATTGTTAGCGTTAGATCTTTAATGATTACATTTTAGCAGAATTTCTTCTCTATTAAAGATAATTCTTAACCTTAAGAGACATTTAGGAAACTGACACCCGAATTAAGATGAAGAAATTATGAAAATAACGAAATAATGCATATTTAAATTAAATATGTCATTATAATACAAACATAAAAGTGAACAGGAATATTTATTAAGTTAAGCATCAAGCATTTTACACATGAAACATTGTTATTTTATTTCACAGAAAATAAATGTGATACATTGCTTGACTTGAAATCTTAATTCCATCTACTCAGTTTCGATTAAAAAATTTTGCATTTAAAAAGACATACAGTCTACCTTTACTGAAAGGTTTTTTATTATCCTTTTAACTAAATAATTGCTTTAAACTAGTTTCGCTACCAGACAAGATAATTTTATATTTTACGCCGTTTTTTATATTGTAGTAAAGTAAAAAGTAGCATATCTTAAATTACATTGTGTGAACAATATAGGCAAAAAAAATCTGTCAAATTTATGCACATAAAATATGACCTGCTATCTATATCTTATGTCGGATTCTTTATGAAATAAATTTATATAATTTTACATAATTTTTGAAGATAAGTCAATTTTTGTAAGTTTCATTTTTCTGTGTTAAAAAAACTCTCTTAAGTTTAACCCTTTATTAAGTTTCTAAATTAGCATCTCCTCCTTTTTCCCTAAAAATTTGATTTTAAACGAATACGAAATTAAGATCAGTAGATTTTACACTTTTCACGACACAACTACAAAAAAAGCACTTTCTGTAAAATAAACTTGAAATCATATCCAAGTTTTTGGAGTTAAAATGCTCAAATTTTAAAGCAGAAACTAAATTTCAAAATAATATTTTTTTTAAATAAAAAAATATCTGGCTTCTATTTGTCCATTTTAATAGTACTAAAAGCTACTATTCAATAAACTTTTTTTATTCGATTAAAAAATGCTTGATTTAAAAGAAAGCAAAATTTTTTAACTTATTTAAACATAATCAAAGGTGAAAGTCTCACTTAGCTCCAGTATAGGGGGGAGGGGGTAGCTGACCTCCATGGAGAAATTTCAGCGGAAACTGGGCCAAATTTGTGTTTCGCTTGGAAGAAAATCTCCAGCAACCCGATCGAAGCTAGCGATTCGTTGCTGAAGCGCATGTAGGTTTACCAATAACCGTAAAATACTGGCTAAGAACATAACAGAGGATAGAGTTCATAACCTTCTTCCTCCTATTTATGTTCCTTGGCCATGCCATGCCTTAACCCTTAACCCTTAACCCATTGGTAGCTACAATTAAGAATTTCAGTTTTTAATTGTTTTATTTTATTTGTCTTAATCCATTTTACCACTTGTAGCTATAATTAAAAATTTCAGTTTTCAATTGTTTAATTTTATTTAGATTTAAAAATGCTTGTAAAAAGTTGCTTTTAGAATTTATTGAGCCGTAAAGAAATTAACTATACTGCGTCTACTAAGCCCTAGGCGATATTTTTAATTAAAAAGAACTAAAAAAGTAACGTATGTTACCTGTTCTTGCAGTACATATTTTGATATCACAATTCAAATGAAAAGATTTATTCGTTTAAGTTGGAGGGAGTTGAATGGAGGAATTATGGTCACGTTTTTGTAGCATTTCCATTCAAATGAGTAAATTTGACGATTCAAGGAAGTGAATGGATTTGTTTCTCAAAGTTTGGTACCCTTTCTCTTATTCTTTTTATGGTACAATAGCTTTATTATCTATCTTCGCCCGTGGTAGATTCAAACTCAATGTTTTTTCATTACAGTTAATTTTAGTAATTCTTTTATCGCAAATTCATCTCAATACTTATCCATATTCAATATGTTTAGCCTCTTGTTGGATATTAATTGCATATCCATCTTTAACACGGGGAAATAGAAGCGGATACTGCAAGGCGTCATGCGAAATTTGCGCCTCACAAATATTCTACAATTAGTTAATACACAAATATTGTCTTATATTTCTTCACGGCTTTGACTGACCAGCCGGAATCTGGTGAGTGAGCCGACGTGGGTAAGTATTGTAAATGTCCAGTCGGGTAAAAACTTGAAGGCACCAGAAATACAAATATTTGCATCGCTATTTTGAGATGAATAAATGAAGACTTTTGTTTAAGAATTTGCCATAATACTTTCCCCCTTCTTAAATGAAATATCATTTTTTTAAACACACACCGGTCAAGCCTAACCGAAAGGATGTAAGGCCTTTTGCACGCCGGCGGGTAAATACATAAGAAATACAAAAAGTCAAAATGACACGACACACAAGAAAGCATCAAAACAGAGCACAGAACGTTACAAACACTGAAAAAAAGGGTAACCGCTAAAGTAAATGAATTAAACCAAAACACACACACACCAAAAAAAGAAAGAAAGAAACCAAATACACCACTAATCGATAGTAAACTTAAAGAGAATCATAAATTCACTCAATTTTGTAAGATTGTAATCACCGGATCTGGAGCCAACATTAAAAATATTCAAAAAGAGGAGCCCCCAGAGTGTATCCAAATGAGTAAAATACAAGTACAAGCTCAACACAATACACCAGCAGAAAGAAGTAAAAATAAAGACGTAAGTAAAATAAAAGAATTTGTAAGGTATCATGAAAAATCTTACAAAACGGGCATTAGAAACAGACCCCTGAGTCCCCCACCAATCCAGAAAACAATAAAATCTACAAAAGTCCACGTCAGTTAAACAACAATACAAATACAAGTATAAAATGATCGAATTTTAAAAATAAGAAGGATAGCAATGAAGGTTACAATTGAGATTCCCTAAGGGTGAATAATGAAATATCATTAGAAATAATTACTTTTGAAATTTGAAAATAGTATAGTTGACCTAGAAATGGACCCCAGAATGACTGATGAATTTCATATCGCTACTTTTCACCGTATTGGAAAATTTTTTGTGAAAGCATATAGACAGGGACATGAATATTCTGGTTTATATTATAGATAGTAGAAGCTCATAAATTATTAAATAAATTTGAAATTATAAATTTCGTGAATTCATTATATTTTGGACATTTTATGGTTATCTACACAATTTGCATACGCAAACTGATTTTTGTGGCTACATTGTAATTTAATTTTCATTACTTTAATCATAGTAATGGGGAGAGAGCCACCGAATTTGAACCGCCACCTAGATAGGACTAGTATCTTAACTTCAAATCTATTAAATATCTGGGCCGCAAAATAAGTAAATTATGTTGTAACGGTATAAATGGGCTGTATGAAGTCAATTTTAAGAGAAAGCGTTACGTAGTTTGAGTTAGAGAACAGGTGTTTATATTTAGGAATCAGCAACTGATGATTTTGACAAAAGACAAAAAATCCTTACACAGTTCTAAATTTAGTAGGAAAATATGTTATTATATCCTCAGATAGGAAATTTCCTTAGCTTATATTTATTATAGTTATTTTATGAAAAAAGTTTCAAATTAAGGTTCGGGAAGAAAAAAAAATTTCGTTGTTGTCCAAAAGCTGCCTAGATTGGACCACAAAATGTTGCCTTGCATGGACCATTTAAACCAACTGGGTTATTAACGTAAACTACAGGAATTGCTTAGAAAGTAGTTTATAACCGCTAGTAGTCCTCATAAATTGGAATTGGAAGAAGTCGAGCAAAAAAATAATAAATAAAAATAAAAGGACACTAAGGCCATCAAATTTTGGATCAAAAAGTATAAAAACATAGGACACGTATCATTTATGAGGAAAAAACGAGAAAAGAGGAAGTGATACAGGGCATAAAATGTCATACTTGGGTTCATGCATTGTGTGCTTTTGTGAATTCGAAAATCAAAAAATATTTTTGTTTTAAATGAGCTTAACCAAATGGTGATACAATCTAGGCAACAGGTTTCCTTGATTGGATCGATGACAACTTTTTAAACTGTTTTTTTTCATAATTTAAAGTGTATTTCATAAAAAGTTAATTTTACTGTTCTGAAAATAAATAAACTACAAAAAACATTCTTCTCCTTGCTTTTCATTAAAATTATTCCCCCATCATTGTGGATCTAAAATTTTCCAAGTGGTCCAAATTCGACGACTCTCCCTTTTTATCAATATACCTAAAAGGCAGCCCAGTACTTTTAAACTTCCAAGCCGTATACGAAACATAAAAAGTTTAGAATAACTTTTCTAAGCAATTCAGTCAAATGGCTTTTCTTACACTGATGCATTAAAATATTAATAATTTACAGAAGGATAGAGTTATTTTCTTTCAAAGAAATTATTTTCTTGCATCGCCAGACAAATCAATGTTTGTTCTAAGAATTATTTTCCCTTCTACCGTAAAATAAAATGAAAATATTTCAATCAGATTATCCACGTGTGTTCGAAAAATTATTTTTCTGTCTACCGAAAATATTTTAATCAAATTCTTTCCACCTACTACCATTTCTCGTTTTCCTGTTATTCCCGCGTTAACTTTCTTTTTTAAAAAATCTTAATCTTGAAAATTTGAATTACCTTTGGCGCAAATTTTCTCAATATTAAAAAATTCTCTATCAATAAAGATAGTTTTATCACGATATTTAGAGATTGAAGACTAGCAGGATTACTTTACTGATACCGTTTTTTCATACACTTTTATTTAACTTAATCTGTTTCATGTTTGTAAAGATGAAATTCTGTAATGGACTTCTTACTAATTTCTGATGTGCTAGAGTTTTGAAATTGTGTACACTTATGTGTTGTTGATTAAAAAACACTATTTTAATATTTTCAGAACTTAATTGTCAGTTAATCAATTAATTTCATAAAATTTTGATTCCATATGAGTGGCGCCACCTGATGAATTTGAAAAAACTAATTTCAAGATTAGATAAAGTTCATAACTATAAATTATAAATTCAAATCTAAAAATTAGAAAATAATTAAAATAAAAAATTTCTACTTTTCAGTACACAGTGGAATTTTAAAAAGTGTTTTTATTAAATTTATTTAGTTAGGCAGCAATATTTTCAAATTAAAAGTTTATAAAACAAGAGAAGGATATAAAAAAAAGTTCCCTGCTATACGGAAGATTGTTTGCTTATAAGTGGTCTCATCGAGAATCGCATAGCCATTTTAATATACATAGACACCACTATTATGGCTATAATTGCAGACATTTTGAAGTAAAAGGGAGGGGGTAAAGGACTTCAGCGGGCCCCCTGTAAATGAATCACTGGCTGTGATACAGAAGCATACCTTAAGTGAAAGTGAAGATTGGAAAATATCAGCAACAGATAAAAATAAATCACAAGACAGATAATACATAAATTAGTGACGAAAAAAGCTTAGCAAACCAATTTAATTATCTACTGAAATCTCGATATTTTATGTCTTTTTAGATTTTTAAAGTACATTATTTGTAACTTTTTCATATATTAAGCATAGAAGGAGAAAGTACTGCAATCTTCAAAAAGACTGGATTTTGATATTGTGATTATTATCGATGTTTAAGACCTCTTTGAAATAGAAACACCATTTTTGAGATTATGTTCGTTTGTCAACACGATAACACAAAAAGGCATCAAGATAGATAACTGAAATTTTGACCACACCGACGTGCATATGAACACTATAACACGCAAAGAGCTAAGTGGATGAAATTTAGTATATCCCGGAATTTTAGATGCTTATCAAGTTTTGGGCCAAATCCATCATCGGATTGATTGGCTGCAGATATGCCTATTCGTGTGTATGTAAACGACTTTAGCTTAGTTTATATTAACGTCCCGTTTTGAAGCAACACGAGGGATATTTCGGGACTGATCTCGTAATTTTGAACCTAAGTCAGATGGCGAGGACGACGCCTGAGTTGGCACTCCTCTCCAGGCTTCCGCGCCACACCAGCGGGAGGGCGTTTGGCCCCCTACGTATGATTTGGCGCATAGCGGGCCAATGCACCGCGGATCTTTGATGGATTCGAGCCTGGAGCCTTCCGACCCCAAGGCTGGGACCTTACCACTAGGCCACCGCGGCCTCCCGTAATAAGAGGATTATGATTTGTTATTGATAATACACCGCTTTCGTTAAAAGAATTCTTTTTTTAAGTCTTATTCGTCATTTTTATTTATTTAAAAGGGCTTGTTTGAGAATGGAAGAAAACTAAATGTTCCAATCAACTAAAACTTAATTTCGAGAATGATTTGCTTCATCGCAGTTAGTTAATATGTTTTAAAAATTATTTGCAATGAAAATTATTTTTTATTTTCATTCTTCGTGAGTGGAAAGTTTATATGAAGAAATTTTTTGTGAGCACATTTTCATCCGATTCCATCGAAGTTGAATTTATTTACGTTTATTATAATGTTTATAAATTCATCATAATCAATGCAAGAAAATTCATTAATGAAAATAAATAAAATATTTTATGAATTTTTTACATGATTGGGTTGATAAATATCAAGAGAGGAGAAAGAGTATTAATTCTGTGTTGAAAAGATGTCACGATCTAATTTTTGTAGAGAAAAAAAATCTCATTGATGACTATTTTTTTCTGTTTCAGAAAACAACTTATCTCTCAAAAGTAAATTCTAGTTAAAAAGTTCCGAAAACTTCAAACTTCTATGAAATTCGTCTTACAAAAGTACTTTCTGCTCTTCATGTTCTTAACTATTTGGATAATTGACATATTATAGATGTTTAGAATCAACTTGCTTTTTTTCCTAGCCTTAAATGTTTTCTTCAAGCCTCATTACACAGAATCCTCTCAACGATTTTATTTCTGCTTATTTACACTCTTAGAACAATATAAAAAAAACTCACATTAACGTTTGACATATTTTATAGTTTAAACCTTCATTAACTGTTGACAGTTGAATAAATATTCGGTTTTAGTTAATACTTATTTATTATTACAAGTTTTAACAGATTACTTAACTTCAATTTACAGGATCTGCGTGCGATTGAAACAATTTTCTTAACATGAAGCATGCTTCAAAAGCTAGAAGTTAAAATATAAACACCTTAAGACCTACTTTGTGACACCCTGTATGTAACGCGATTTATATTTTCAAAACAGAAATCAAATAAAAGCGCAATTAATGTGTATAGTTTTAACTCTTTAATTCCTGTAACAAGACGGTATCTGCTTAATGAAGATGATAATGAATAATGATAATGAATAAACAGGACGAATGTTCTCTCCTTGTTTTACTCGTATACTTCCACAACATGGAAGGGGCCGCTGTTGCCTAGTGGTTAGGTCTCGGCTTCGGAACAGGAGGGCTTCAGGCTCGAAACCGCCGTGTTCCTGGGGCTGGTGCAGGCCACCGGCTGAATGGACATGGGACTGTGGTCTAGTGGTTAGGTCTCGGCTTCGGAACTGGAGAGCTTCAGGCTCGAAACCTCCGTGTTGCTGGGGCTGGTGCAGGCTAACTCTGACGCGGGTCAAACTTCCTCCCGCCGATGCAGTGTTAAAATACCCGCACTAAGCCGGCCTATCCAAGAAGGGTGCAAAGCAGGGAGGGCGATGTGGAAGTTTGTAGAGGAAGGTGCCAGCTCAGTTGGAGTCCTCATCCTCTGACCGTGGTTCAAAATAACGCCGTATAGAAAAAAGAAGCGAGCATGCATTTATCCCTTCTCACTGATCGATTTGGACAAAATTTTATATTGGTCTATAATTTGGGCGTGAAAATAATATGCTAAAAATTTATGAATCTAATGTGTTGCGTTTCTGAGTTATCCACTTAACATACACGCAAATAGGCATAAAGACAGGTCGTACCAGATTTGGTCCAAAATTTGGTACACTTCTAAATTCAGGCAATAAAACCATACGAAGAAGCTCATTGCGTTTTCTGAGTTACCTTGTTCACATGTACACGGTGCACAGACAGACAGATTTACCGCTGACAGATTTTATTCAAAATTTTGCAAAGACTGCATACCAAATTCCATCCTTTTAGCTTTTTGAGTTTTTGAGTTATCAAAACACATAAGGTATAAGTCCAAAGATGCTTTTCCAGGGAGTTTTAAAATGTGGAGATTCACCAAAATCTCAAAGTCGAATCTTTTGACCATTACAACACTTTCTGTTTTTATACTTCGTATACGAGTAAGTAAAAGGGATTTATTTTCAATAAGAAAATTAGATTACCCTTTTTTATTTCGTAAGATAATAAAATTTAAATAATGAAAACATTAACAGCAATTAACAATTAGTTTAATAATAGCTGATCAGTAATGCACACTTTCTAGAAATATTTAATAAAAAAAATCTAAGAACACATGATAATCTTCTAAATAATATTAATAATTCGAATATTTTCATAGGTTTCTCCGGATCTTTATGCATTTGATGAAGCAGATTGTATGGAAGAATATTTTTGAGCGTATATTCTCCATTCCTTCTACAAACGGCAATTGAATCATTGCTCTATTTTAGGTAAGCCTAATCAAGAGAATTATTCAACTTGGTTTTTTTTCAGAAAAGCTTTAAAAAGGCTCCAAATGTCAAGAATATTTCGCTAGATCTTGCTCTGTTGAATATTTGAAATATTGCAAATATCCTCAGTTCATTTATTTTATTTTAACACATTGTTAATTGAAAGCAAGTATTTTAAATTAATATGCAGTAACTCAGCTACATTAAGCATTACAATATGAATAGTATTACATGTAAATAAATATCTAAGCTTAACTGTTAGAACGTTAAGGATTATTTCATATTCACTAACAGTAGGTTTTGAATAGTTACTCATCTGTCTAATAAAATGTTTAAAATGCAATTATTAGATCTCAAATTTGATTTGATTTGTTAGAAAACGTCCATTTCGAAACTATACGAGTGTTTTGGGGGAAAGAACATACAATTTTGTGCCATTGCCAGTAGAATGTTATCTGACTCCATTATTGGCTCTTGGGTAAATTGCAAAAACTGAAAAATATTTAAACAAATTTGGAATTTGAAATCACTTTAATAGATTTTAATTTTCAAAATCAAAATTTAAATTATTGAAAATGAGAATGCTGTTGCATGAATTTCTACTCAAAAATGATAGCAGTGTTCGGCGCTCTCCTTATTTTTACATTCTCTAAGTTCTGCTTTGGAATCATTAATAAAGGTCTTTTCTTTATTGTCAACTGATTTCAGTCAGTTATTGAAATTAATTGGCAATCAAATTTTCTATTACTTTTCAGTGTCTGGTGTTTGGAAATAAGGCTATCAACATTTTTAACACATCACTTACCACCAAAATATCTCAAAAATTCTTTTTATAGGTTTATTTCAGAAGTTAATGAACGTTAATTAAAATTCTTGATATTAAAAGCTAAAAATTCTCAAATTATATTCAATAATTTTTGGCAATTTAGTCAAATTTGGATTTTAATTATGTGCTTAATTTCAATTACTGAAATAGAATATAGATCACATTTATACCCCTCTAAAAACGTAATTACGGAATTTGTCGGAATAAAAAATTATAAATATTGGTTAAAGAAATAAGCCCAACAAATATAAGCTGCAATCTTTTGTTATTAATTGTTCAATCTTAATTGATAGCAAATATATAAATACTTATGTTCCTGTTGATATAAAAAGCTCATTAAGAGAAAAACAATTAATTAATATTCCATGATTAATGCTGATAAAATCACTAATGAGAGGGTTTTTATGCTCTTCATTTTTCTCAAATTCGAATCGACGGGTAGGAAGAATAAATCTTTGTCAGCTACAATAAAATTAGATTTTTGTTTTTTAAACTTCAGACAACATTTTTTTTTTCAGAAAATATGATTCTAAAGTAATATATTCTATAAATGTATCTCTTGAAATGTTTTTCCAGTTGATGTCTCATTATGTAGAAATAATGAAAAAATAATCATAAACTGAATGTAATGCAATATTCAGTATAAATTAATAATATTTTTTCAAGTTTTAACTGTCTTTTTTCCTGACTATATGACTCTGAAGTAATATATTCTATTAATATATTCTATACAGTGTTTTCCCAGATATTTCTCGTAATTCAGAAATAATAATAAAAAAATCATAAACTGAATACAGAAATAAATTTCAACTAATAGACCCTAAATAGCATCCAATTAAAGAAGAGTAAAGATGCGATACTTTTAACTACAAAATAAATTTTGTGCATTGATTGGTTAATAGAATTCATATTGTAATAAACAACGTAATTCTCAGATTCGTGTTTAGATAGTTTATGGATTTTTCAATAATTTCGTTACTACATTTTAAACTTGTAGGTAGGATCCCTTGGCTACGAAGCTTTGCTTTTCCTATATGCGTGAGCTTAATGAACTGGACAAAAGTAACTCGATCTTTGCTTGAAAACTCTCGTTTTTTCATCTTACTTTTACAATGGGTTGATATTCAACTGAAATAAAACGATTGATTTAGATCAGCGGATGAAATTAGAAAAATAGTTATAATTCGTAATAATTGAGTTAACCTAAAAATTGAAAGATGTGTCAAAACAAGTGACAGATGTCATGAAACATTGAGATTTTGATTGAAGGCTTCGCAATTTTGCGCTACAACATAACTTACAGCAGCATTCGCCAATAATTCCCGTTTAAATATTCACTTGCTACTATTATTATGGGACAGAGGTGTTAATTGATAATTTACAAACCCACTTGTATACGGCACATAATTTACGTCTATGTATTTTATTTTTAAACTTAACAAACTGAAATTCATACATTTCAGCTGGCGTCTGTGAATGGATTACAAACCTAAAATATTACGGAATACATTTTAAACTAGTTTTCAAATGTTCTTACGAGAGTTATGCAAGTTTTTTAAGCATCTGTCTTTTTCTGTTGAAGGATCAATCAGCGTATATGACGCACGAAAACATAGATTTCTGTGCGGTAGTCATGAGGATTGAATAACGTTGGTTGCCTTATTTTAATCAATATTTCAAGCCCATTCTTAGGAAATGAAATTTTTTAAAAAAAGTCAAATTTGATAAAATGATGCTCGCATAGTTCGATATCCAAAGGAAATATTGCACCCAGTTGGTATTAATACCTGAAAATTAGCGAGATCTGCAACTAAAACTCGGTTTTCAAAGGGGATTATCTCTCACGAACTTCGAAACCAAATAAGTTATTCCAACTCACAGCTCAATAAAAATAGACCGCATTTCGATTTACTGCTACTATTTCAATTTTCTGTCATACGCGACAGCACCTAAACATCACAAATTGAATTACTCCGGCCAGCCTTAGCGTGCGGATCAAAAATGAATGGTCCGGACCGCCGCGACAATTGATCGGGCACTGTGGTCCCCGCATTATAGCCCCCATTACGAGCGGCTCATACAATGACCCCTCAGACAAAGGTACGACCCGTTATCGGCGGGGTAATTCAAAGCCCAAACATATTTAGTCGCTTTATGAATTTCTGCCTCAAAGCCCAAACATATTTAGTCGCTTTTTATAGTTCTCTGTTTAAAATCATTGCTACCTTTCATACATTATTTTGTGGAATATAGCATATTAGGTACCGCAATCCCTTCCATTGAGTTTTACTTGCACTTTTTTATTCATTTCTATCTACACGTTACTTGCGATTAAGAAAATTACTATACAAGCTATCAATTCGCTGTAGTCACGCGAACAGTACTGAAATATTTCTCATAAAAATAAAAATTTAAGACTAAATTCTGACATGAATTACATTATTGCTTACATTTGGCTTATCCGCATATCATCAATTAGTTCTTTTTCTTTTCTTCTAATAAAGAAGAAAACACTTAAAATCATGAACTAAAAATGCTAAAACACGAAGAAATCATCGACGGAAATTTTTTTGCTCACTTTATCATTAGAAAATATTTAATTTGTCTTATCAATTTTCTATTTCATTGATATCTTGTTAATATAAGCATTAATAATTCAACTATTATAAATCAGAAATTAATCAGTTATTTAAACTTTAATATCCTAAAAGCAGTATTAATATGTTATACACCTGCAAAACTTAATATCAATAGCAAAAGAAATAATATGAATAGCAAAATAAATTTAAAAATTGCGAAAAACCAATATATATAAAATGGGATATTAAAAAAACTAAGAAATTCTTGTCAATTACATACTATTGACGTAAGAAATAAATCTGAAAGAAGTATTCACTTCCTTGTCACGGACAACGCGGGATCGAGTTTCTATGCTTCGATACAATTTGACGAGGAAAGTTATGTAGTGATGCTTTATACCGTAAAGCTAAATTTTGGAAACGGAAATGTCCTGATACTAAATTCTTTGAAATTAAATTTTGAAAACAAAAGTACTAGTGTATAAATAGCGGTTAAAAATAGATCACGGTATTATGCAGAAAATTGAGGAAATAGTCCGATGTTAGAGGGTCAATGATAATATATTTTCCAGCTTCACAATTAATTTCAAATTAATTGCGACGCAGGAAAATATAATTAATGGCGATTAATTTGAAAATTTTAGATGCCTTCCAACGACTTTTAGAGTTAATTAATACGTCTCTTTTATTCTCCTTTATTTATATTTTCCACTAAAAAACCATGAATGTACCTATATAATGTAACAAAAAGATAGGTTGGATTTGAAGGAAAATAGATGACGGAAAAAATATCATTAGAAAAGGTATTATTTTAAATGATAGTTTAATGATACCCTATAAAGTTAATCTCTGAAAATCAAAAGATGCTGGATAACGAAAATATGGTGTTATTTTATCCTGTAATGCTAAATTTTGAAAACAAAAATATAGCGATGTTTTATACCGTAAAGCTAAATTTTGGAAGCGGAAATATCCCGATACTTAATCCTTTGAAGCTAAATTTTTAAAACGAAAGTACATCGATACTTTATCCTGCAAAGTTAAATTTTGAAAATGAAATTTACTTTTATCCTGTTATCCTGTAAATCCAAAAAATAATGATACTTTACTACTAGTAATAATAATATTAATACTTTCCCCTGTAAAACTGAATTTCAAAAACAAAAATATATCGACACTTTATCCTGTCATGCTAAATTTTGAAATAAAAATTCGCTGATACTTGATCCTATAAATTCTCACTAAAAAACTCTGATACTTTACTAATGCTACTGATACATTATCCTGTAAAACTAACTTTTCATATGAAATGAAATACAAATATTGAAATGCCGATACTTTACTACTGTCATTTGATCCTGTATAACTTAATTTCGAAAACAAAAATTTATCGATACTTTATTCGTCAAGTTAAATTTTGAAATTAAAATTTACTTATATATTATCTAATAA